>JABCKH010007638.1:0-74335 GCA_018851285.1 Lyophyllum semitale | reverse complement strand
CAAACTTTATACTCCGACCTATAGCCGACTACGTATGTTTTTTTCGGAGGGGCCTATCGATATGAATCCTGCTGTAAGTGGGGTTCGGCTGTGCGTGTGGTGTCGTCGTAGGGTCCACATCCGGCTGAACTGCAATGCTGATATCTGGCGACATCGAGATCTCATTGGCAGCTTGCAGCCGTGTTCTGTTTACGGAACGAGTCTCGGGAGTCTACATAGACTTGCCAGGCCAATGATGAAATGATGGGGCGCAGACGGGAACTGTCCAACAATTGAGTACATGAGGGCTTGTCAAACGTGCAATATGCGTACGCGTACCAAATTGTCCGATCATTGCTGGCAGTGCCTGGAAAGTGTACACATACGCTGACCAGATGTCAACTTCCGAGAAACTGCAGCGCGTAGATGAGCGGTTGAAGGAAAGAAACTGTCGGTGTTTTGTTTTATTAGAGTGACATGATGAGATCAATATCAAGCGAATTGGCGCTCAGCGCGACTATCGACCTCCTACGGTCACAGTATTAACGAGGCTGCCACGAACTCATGAGCGTAGACGCCTACGTTGCCGCCAATGTCGCCAATTCTAAAAAGGCCTCTGCCTCCATGGCAGCCAAGCTATTCCCAGTAGCAAAGAGTTGTCCGCTGGAGCTTGGAGATGTGACACAGTTCCTCTTCTCACAGATCTTCGTGTTCCTCAAACCAGGTCCTCTACATATCCACGGAGCCGATTCTACCAAGGATGTTCCCGACCCAAATTTCTGGCATGCAAGCTCTCAACATTTTCATGTTGCGTTTCACTGACTCGGAGGAGCCGCAACGGCCGCCCGATGCTGATCGTACATTCAAGGTGTTCAGTAATGTTGTCAGGAAGCAAGGGAAGATGTGTGGAAATGGGTTGAGAGTGGAACACGGCGGGGATTGCGTCAGAAGGAACATCCCCTTCCTGAGGAGCAATTCGGCGAGATTCGGCGTCCTCCTTAGGAACCTAATCCAATTTGCGAGCGCATGTTCGGAAGATGATGAATTGAAGAAGAACCTTTTCGAAACTCGATACAACACCCTAATAGACCTGTGGTATATCCAGACTCTGGACGTGACGATTAGAGGAACATCAGCCGGTTTACTGGATACTTGGCTGCAGGAGCCAGGAACTAGCGACGTGGGGGACCGTTGGAATAAAATTGTCAAGCGGCTAGGCTGCCCAGCTGCAGAAGTGGCAAGGTTGCTGCTCCGCCGTTTTCTACATCTCCTCTCGCATTCCAAGGACGTTTCTGAGGCCACACGACCGCCCATTATCCCGCACATCGACGTAATGACCCACATATCGGACGCTGCTCCTACTCTTAACCTCCTCACACAACTTAAGTCCACTCGCGTCTTCACTCGTAGTCTAGTCCACTTCTCCTACGATACCAATTCGATACCAAGCCTTCGCACAAATGAATGGCGAATACGCGTAAGGGAGAGGATGTGCCTATACCTCACAGAAACCTTCTGGTTGTCAAAGGGCATCTTCTTGCTTCGAAGATCGCTCGAAGCAGGATTGCTTCTCGGGATCATAAGAAGTGCGCCGCGCAATCCTAATGAAGACGCCACCGAACTCTGCGAACTCGTCAATGTCATTTGCAGGCATCTCCTCTACATCTCCATTTTACGCCCCCTGACGAAGGCCATGGTGAAACTGAATATTTCGCGCATGGAACGTGATATGGCCAAGACAGGCCCTTTCTGGGATGCTTGGACGGCCTTTAAGGCAAGTTTAGATGAACAGCTGAGTGTGGCTGAGTCCCATATAATCAAGCCATGTGCATATGCTAAGGTACGATCCTAGTCTTTACGAAAAAATTTCCACCAATCTCACAGAAAGTATGACAGTGCGACCGTGTGGACAGTGTTGACAACTTCAAGCGCTGCTCGGGATGCGAAGACGCTTCGTACTGTTCTCCTGTCTGCCAGAAACTCGACTGGACAGATACGGGACACCGAGTCTACTGTAAGCAAGTGCAAAAATACTTTCGTGGTGTGTGGCTGCGTTCTACGACTCGTGAGATAATGTGAACTAAGGGAATAATAGATGGTGAAGGTCTTACGCTGCCCGAAGAGGAATACACGTTCTCCAAACTCGTATTCGAGGATGATGTGCGTCGCAAGGAAGACGAAATCGACGCTATGTATCGGACGACCAAAAGGCCAACACACCTGCACCTGCAGATCAACTATATTGTATTCCCACCAGAAATCACCTTTACAGATCTTACAGACCAGCCTACGGGGACTATAACGCTTTCTGCAAGAATGCCTCATGGAACCATAAAGCAAACAAAGCTCCTCACCACGAGAAGGCGCTAGTAGCCTCAGTCTCTCACCTGCGTATCAGGGCATGTTACGAAGCAGAACGATGCCGTGGGCTACCTTGATTTGCCTCGTTATCCCGATCTTCGAGGTGCCTGCGGGACTAAGTGTTGGATACCACTGTTAACGGCTTCACATGCCAGCTTCATCCTACCTTTGATACCCACCATTTCCCAGACATCTATTACTCTAGCCCGCATCCTTCGCGAAATTTAGGTCAACTTGTCGACTAACACATTCCCTCTTGGTCTTCTAGTACTGCGTATATAGGTGAAAGGTATTGTCGCATTCGCTTCCCCTGCCTTCCACACCACGTCTCAAAGTTGTGTTCATCCTCACGGTTGTTCACATATCGTCAAGTTTATATAACGCTGTTCCGCAAAATTTGCTATCATAGTTATAATTTATTGGAGAGGATGGTACTTCATAATATGAGGCCCACGGATGCACACGAATACAAACAAGCTAATCCATTTGAACATCTAGAGAGCCGAGGTATTTACAAGATTTAGGACACGCTATGACGATTCGGTTGTGAACTGCTAAGAGAGTGCCATACTAAACCCAACATTTCCAAAACCCTGAGCCCACAAGTTGACCATGACTGCATACTCTTTCATCTGGGGCGCCCCACGCTGGCCCTCCACACGCCCGCGTCTTCTTTGGGCTAGTATTGTCCGACGGATCGCAGCTAATACTTGCCGTTATACCTGAAGGAGTGCGCGGCCAAACGCCATCTGCAGGGCAGTCTGTAACTGTCATGACGGGTCTTCCAGATGCTCCAACAACCTAACATGGGAGTACCATTTATGTGTATACAAGTGATGGACGGATGGACGGAAGGCAGACGAGCATGTTGAATAAGGGTATTTTGGAGGTAGATGGAAAGCACTGACTGCGTTGGTGAGTTGGCTGTTGAGATCCAAATCGACAGCCCAGATCAACACTACAGACGCAATTAATGGAAAGAATCGGGCATATGAGGCGAATCATCACCTCCAGGCATCGAACGCTTTATCACAAACTTCAGTTTGTTCGCGATAGTGTCTGGGTTTTCATAGCTACGAGTGATGGGGAGCAGGTGAGCAGATTGAATGAACGGGAATAACATCAGCACAGTCAAAATCAACGCACCCAATCCACTGATTATCGTATTTGAGCACCATGGTCTGCGAAGTTGCATTGTACTGTGGATTGATGCCCTTCGTTTGAATCAAGTAGTCGATCTCGCCATAGGACAAAAACCCGGATTCCCCTTGCATAGGAGTTACCGTATCAGTTTTAAGATTTTGTGTGATTACATCATAAGAATAATCACCAGTGCAAGGACCTGCCGTACCGCCGCCCAACATGGGGCAGCCCTCGTAATTGCAACTGGGATTAGAGAGGGTGAATGACCGCCCGTAGAAACCGATTCCAAGGTTGACGTTGTCTGAAGTGGATGTTAGCAGTAAGAATCAGAAGCGAAAGTTATAATTACGCACGCAGCGGAACACCGGCTTTGGCGAACATGCTGACTGCTGCATTGACTTCGGGAATGGCAGTGTGGGGAAGCACACCGGTGCCGAACTTGATGTCCCAAGATCCATGGATATCCTGCAAGAATGAGTGTTCAGGTCAGATAATTACAGATGCAAGATGGAAGACAAGGTGAGAAGCAGTCCTGGCTACGTACGTAAGTCATGAGATTTATCCAGTCAACGTGCTTCGCCATCTCGACAATGGGAAACTGTTGTAGATACCTGTCGAGTTCACCACGGTGTGGGATCAGAAGCCTTGCGTCGCGACGCAGGATGCTGAGGTACTGACCAAAATGACGCCGGCGCGGTAAAACTGGTGATGACGGGCTGACCAGCTTTGCCGATCGCAGTCTCAAACTCTTGTAAAAGTGATAAAAAGTTCTTCCCGTCGTCCACGGTACCTCCACGCTCCGTGCCTGGGTACTCTGCATTTCATCAAATATAAAACAGCAGGTATTCATGAGCTCGGCGCTGAACTGAAGCGTTAATATTGCATACCCCAATCCTATTCCACATAAATAATCGAGATATGACATAAGGAGAGAGAAACTTACAATATCAATGCCGTCAAAACCGTATGACTTCAGTTGGTTTAAAACATTGTTGATAAAAGCTGCGCGGTTCGCGGGAGTGCTAGCCATCTGCGAGAAAATGTCTTGTGTAGGTGGGTCCTATGCAGGGAAGAAGTAATTAGCATAATATTTCGAGAAGGGTGTTAATGGCGCAGGAAAGAAAAATTCAAGGTACAAAGACCCCAAACGAATAGACACAAGAGGGAAAGTGGAACCAACATTGAAGGACCACCCGCCAACTGCCCAGACAGTCTTCAAGCCAGGGTTTATCTTCTTTAACGCTTGAAGCTCTGCAATAAGCGCCTTGTCATTGGTGAGTGTCTCGGTGAGTGTCCAGTCTCCCCGTGACACCTTCGCGAAGGAATACACGATGTGACTGTACGCAAAGGGGTCGAGGTCTCTTGGGCGAACGGCAGGCACGATGGTGTTTGGTACCCCATTGCATTGGCGGTTAGATGCCCCTAATGCAATGAAAGGTGGTGTTAGTGGCAGCAGGTGTTCGGCAAGAAGGAAGATGATATATCCTTCCTGTTATACGCACAGTTGCTGTAATATCCGATGACGTTTCGGGATGGGACTCCACCACCGACGTTGTCAAAGCTGCTCAGCAGTTGGCAGTTGGTTTGACATCCTGTGCCAGGAGCCCCACCCTTGTTTTCTGTGCAGAAATCGTCTCTAAATATACGAATCAGTTTTAACTGCAGGAACTAATGCGGTGAGGATGACATACGTAAGTCCACAACTATAGAGTTTCGACGAAAATTAACAATAGCAGGATGATGTAACAGCGAAATGGAAGCATACTATCCCCATCTAAGTCAAACAACTAGTCAGTCAAGATTAGCTGGGTGTGGTATAGACCGAGACGCACTTTCCACAGCATGCCTTTAATGGGCATTCTTTGTTTCCAACGCTCTCCAACCCACATGGGATACCTGAATGAATAGCGGTCCACCTTCACGTTGCTTGCCAGAGAGGCAGAAAAACAATACGCACTGGCGTTTTGTGCAGGTAATGGGGCAGTCCCCGGAGACAGGCAGACACTCAGCCCGAGCTGTAAAGCCGCGCATCCCGTCCATCTACCCAGTTGAATAAAACCGCTGAGATAACGATGGTTTATGAAAATCCTACTTACCGCCATGTATTATTATTCCAATTGTTGATTTCCTGGTGCAAGGGGTTGGTAGTTAGCGGCCATCGGAACGAAAAGCAAATCCCGCTTACAGTTTCAGACACGCTGTACTTTTGCTCATAGGCGAAGCAGCTTGAACCGGTCACGATTTTTTCGGAGTAGCAGCTGCCATCGGGGTTTTGGTTTGGACGTCTGGAAAGTACTAAATCATGTGTGATGAGCTAGATCGGACGATGAGGCGTACTTGGAAGGCAGGGTTCCTGATGTACAGCAGACCCACTGATATGACGTGAGCTTTAGTGCGTTTTACACTGGCACACAAGTCGAATTGTTTACCTGGTCAGGAGCAAGTTTCGAGCAGTCTAGACCAGGGTTATATGTCATGAATTGGGCGCCTGTAAGGCCACAACGCGTAGCGAGGCTCGCGCATCCATCTCCGGACCCCACGGTCGTGGTGGTACAGTCGGCGCGCTTCGAGTTAGTATGCCCTCTGCCGGTGTCATAATGTCCGAGCGTTAGATGATCCCCTGTAATAGATCCATGCTAAATTTGAGGTGGCGAGGTACGGAATCCAAATGGCAGGCTTACCGCTGAAGGCGCTGGCCAGCAGGAGAACATTTGCCGATATACACTGAAAGACGACGAATGGCTTGTACATAGGGGAGTTTGTTGGCACGGTCCATTTCTTCACGGTTCTTCAAGTATCAAATATCTGCAACGGAAGCCATCATGTTGCCCACACGCTCTCGACAGAGGACCCCAGAGACTTCCTAGAGCAGGACAGCGAACGTTCACACAGCGGGATAGCGACACCATGCCACGCGTAGTCGTCAGGCTGCCGAAGTACTTACTTGTCTCAGTCTGCAGTAGAACGATTGATTGGCCGGGAGCTGCCAAGGTGCGTCGTATGGCAATCTGAACCCCCATAAGTATAGACATAGTAGTCAGTATTGCTCGTTACTGTGCCATGCGATGGCCCTCGTATGCTATCGAGTGCACGCACGAGCTGGTGACAGGCACCGTTGTGGTTTCAGTTAAACGAGGTGATTGGGCCCACATCGCGCGCGCTTATGGAGGAACGACTGATGGTGTCTGTCTAGGAGAGACTAGCGCGCGCTAGATTTGCGTTACAAGTTGAGCTCGGCTGACATGAAAGATGCGACGGAGTTGAATGAAAGATACGAGGTTCTATGAAAGATGCGACAGCCCTGGACGATATAATGTTTGGCATTGTGAGCATCGGACGACAACAGTCTGTGTACCGTGAACCAATTGCCGTAGACTCGTTACCGTCTGTGAGATTCACTTCAACAGGCTGGTCACGAGCCTATGTGTACCGCATAACGCCGCTCTACAGCTGGTTTCAAAACGTTAGGACATTTTTTGCTCCGTTCCACTAGGGTTTTTGTTTACCTGTCGGGCTGATTGGGGCCTTGACAAACATCCAGCCCTCGTACCTATTCTAAATGCTATCATGGGTTCCAGTATATAATTGAGTTAGTACTGCTCTCAATCGACGTACCAAGTCAACATTGTGTACAAATAACCTATTGTTGTCCTCTCTTCGCGCATTGTTCGCGCATGAAGAGGAAAGTGATCACAGATATCCTCGGCATCTGGGCTAGAGATATTTGGTCTGCTCCGCATCAGCCCCACAGGTAAATAAAAACCCTAAGTGGAACGGAGCAAAAAATGTCCTAACGTTTTGAAACCAGCTGTACCATGCCATGGACGAACGACTCTCATAGTGTCCAAGTCTAAGGTCATCACACTCAACTCGGGTGCTCATCCGTACTGAGGTGCCCTTGCCGACATTGAATCTCTTGGCAGGTCGACGCACAAGCCAAGCGATTCCAGCGAACGGTACCGACAGGTCATATCTCCGAAGAACAGAGGAATGACTGATTGTGTCTGTCTAGGAGAGACTACTTAATACCTCCGTAGATTTTTCTCGTACTGATAATAGATCTCTTCTGCTAGCTGTGGTCGGGGTCCCTCCCGTTGTATTCACTGTTACATGTGTTCCTCTGTCCCTACAGTTTCCAAATACCTTTCGCGCATGGAACCATATATATGCCGCTGATTCTACCCCCACCCCGATCAAAGCTTAGGCTGCACTTTCGATGAGACTCCTCTGCTTGGTGGTTGTCGGGTTAACAGCAGGTGAATGGCTTTGATCTATACCCGTTTCGTTCTCTAAATCTTGTAATCCCCAGTCTTCGCGAAGGCATCTCAGACCATCCAGGTCGCGAAACTCCAAAGCGAATGTGGCACTCTATACACAGTAGTCTCCGGTGACGGTGCGTCTTTTCCCAGCTCATTCTCCTTATTAGTCAGTCTTATTTGACGTATCTTCACGTTCAGGATGCTTTTCAATTTCTGGTGCAGCGCATATCACTCAGGCTCAGCTTGTGGCATTGAACCCAGGCATCAACTGCACCACGCTTCCGATCGGAACTGGCGTCTGTCTTGGCCTCCCCTGCGCTAAGACGTACTCAGTCATCTCAGGAGACTGGTGTGCGAAGATAGAAACTGACCAGGCTATTTCTGAGGTCAATCTCATGTCACTTAACCCTGGCTTGGTCTGCGCGCAAGTATACTTTCATTACCTGAGGTTCCGACCTTTCTCATACCTCCCCTCGATGTATAGGGATATTTTTGCCGGCCAACGTCTTTGTATAGCAGCACCCACGGTTACAACACCTAGTGTCCCCGCGCCGACCTCAACTCCTTTCCCAGAACCGGTTGTTCCCACTGTTCCATGCAAGACGCAACTTGCAGTCGCTCTGGGGGACACCTGCTCTGCTCTTGCCACAGCGAATGGTCTGCAGCTGAATCAATTCATGGCGCTGAACGGGAAAATCAACTGCGCCAATATGCAACCTGGAGACGTTGTGTGCGTGCTCCCTGCATGTGGAGCGATATACCGCGTAAGTTCTATCAACAGACCACGTCGCTAGCATGATTTTTCTTACTATGCTTACAGGTCCAACCTGGGGATTGGTGCGCCTTGATTGAGCAAAATTACCAACTGGTTTCTGGCCAGCTCGTTGTGCTGAACCCGTCCCTGAACTGCACTGCGCTGTACGCAGGCCAAGCTCTTTGCATCGAGGCACCTCCACCGGCACCGATACAAGGCACATATAAGCCTACCTTCTCACCCTGGTCCGAGTTCCCGGTCCTTTCTCCTGGGAACACTTTACCTGCGTCTCCTCTCCTCGATTTCCTCAACTCCAAGGATCCTCGGAATAGCTTTTTTGGTCATTTAATGTTCCAGCGTATGTTCTTTCTCACTCCTCGATAGTCATCAAGGTTGACATGGAATGGTTTCCCAGTCGACTCTCAGCATCGGTCAAATTTCGCCACAGTTGACATTAACGGCGACGGACACATTGATAGCTCTGAAATGAACACCATGATTAATGTCTATCCTATCCTTATGAGAGGATTGGGTAACACCGATCCGAGTTTGTCTCCGGCGACAATTACGAATACCACTATGGCTGCATTGGATCTAAATGGTAAGATCTGCCTACGTAATTCCACTGGATGCTGGTACAAGCTCGATTTTTTCCTAGGCGACGGATTGATTAGCGAGAGTGAATATATATTTGCAGCATACAAGATCCAAAAGGCACTTCAAGCCGCTACGAATCCAGTCTTGACTCGACGCTCCGGAACTGCCGAAGTTCTCGAACAGCGTGAGTTTACTTCCGCCGCATATGTTGACTCCTTACTGACAACGCGGTTTTCTAGGTGCGCTCCCTACAGTTTTGGTTCCCGGTTTGGCTGGTCTCACCGCGGTACAAATCGCCTCAATTCTTGACCAGATGGAGAGAAAAGCGAATGCTGATGGTGGAGGTACGGCCAAATATCTGGGTGTTGCTTATTGGGATAAAAGCTACACACCGGAGCCCAAATGTTCCGCTATTCTGTATTGGTCGTCCTCTTGTGGTTCGTTGGCATCGAACGCAGCTGCCAGATGCTCAGACGGAGGTACGCTACTGTATACCACCTCCACCGCTGCAATGTTTTTGTCTAACCAGTACCATAGGAGACCGAGTATTCGACAATAGGTACACGTAGTGCATCCTCATAACAATTCCAGTACAATTGACCAGTTTTTGCAGTTGTCGTGATAATATCGGAAATGGTGCCAAGCAGTGCAATATGAACGGGTGTGCATCTTTATGCTACAAGATCAACACCGATGGATGCGACTGTGATGCTCTCACATACACGGTCAGTCAATAATGTTACGTTCCATCGCTCGAAGAGAAGTCTAATATTTTAGTAGTTTGAAAACCTTGTCCTGTACATGGACCAGCCAATCTTTCAAGGGACGGTCAATAACCTTGTAGAATGTCGCTCCAAGTGCACTAGCACCAGTGGGTGTATTGGGTACGTCATATGGTCTCCAACATGTTCCACTACGGACTGACAGACATGAATAGATTCAACGTGGGGGCGAACATCGATGGAGCGACAGTGCGATGCCTATTATACAGTGTCATGAATCAACCCAAGACCTTGCTATCTAATTCGGTTTCGTTCAGACGCGTTCCAGGTATGTCATCGCGCATTTGTTTCAAAAACTGCGAAATCGATGAAATGTCTTTACAGCTTCAAATGACCAGAACACCGCGCCAACTTGTCCGCCTATCCCAGAGGGCAACCCTATCTCAGTGGCACAAATGGAAGCCGAGGCCACATCAGGGACCAAGGTTGCAGAAGACTACGCAAACTCCCCCCCCGTACCTCGTGATTTAGTGCGTCGTGCGCCGACTAGCTTCGACCCACGGACATCGATCAGAACTACCCGGAAAAATCAGCTCACCACTTCGTTGTGTGGTAAGTTGTGTCGCAGAACATGGTCCAGAATGCTAATGGGGTGAATGGAAGCTTCGTTCACGCTAACGACCATGGTCGAGGTGTGTCTGTCTACGTTGGCCTCCTGTGCTTTTTTTCCTCATATGCCTAGGCGTCAATTATGACCAAGTTTGCAAGGACAGTATCGAAAGAGCTTTCCCCACTTTGGTTGGCGATGTGTAAAGCACAACAGGCGTCGATTAATGAGGGTAAGCTTGCAACTTCCGATCTCATGCCTACAGCCCTGACGCACTATTTCATAGGGAATACCTTTCCGTGCGCTCTATGGTTTCATTTCTTAAATTCATCGCCTTCTGACTTGGTACTTCACGCATCAGCAACCTGCGAGCGAAGGTATGGACTCTTTTCCTAGCAATGTTTTAAATTAAAAATTAATCATGGGCTATATGCAATAGCTCCGCGACAATTACATGGCTACTGAGACATGTGTTCCTTTTAGTACCAGGGCTGCTCCCGTTTGCAACGTGCGTGGCGTTACAACTGGCCGGGTCTCCGCTTTGAGTTGAGACTTCTTCAGAATAGCTGCTACTTAGGGTCCTACGGGCGCCTGCCATATGTCACGGACTATATGACATTTTTAAATGCTCAAAACAATGGCAAAGCTGCTTGGGAGCAGATGAAGCAGCATATTTCTGTATGGTTTCCCAATATCTCACTGTTAAGTTGTATCTGATATTTTGGAATCCTTAGACAATTGGACCAGTCTATTCAGGAGTAAGTGGTGCATTGAAATTGCTGTCATGATACTGATTGCGACTAGTTCAATTTAAACAACGCATTTTCGAGGTACGCTAACACCCTCGCTAGTCATAGCAACGAAGTTGTGTTCTGTAAGCTTGCTTCAATGGGAATTTCCTCGGAAACCTCTGATTCGTTGCTGAAAGATGACAATCACCCCGACTATCCCAAAGCCAACTGCGGCTATGAAGGCCATGCCAGTGCGTTTTCTTTCATAGAAGTATATCTGTGTATCATGTTCAATTCTGCTCACACCCTTAGTGGCAATCATCGGTTACGGTATGTTCAAGAAGGGTGGGGTGGGCAAGGACTACTTGTAAGCGGGTGCCTCTCGTTTTCCGACAGTAACAACTGCTGATCACATGTTGATCCTAGGTACTGGATTGTGCAAAACAGGCAAGAATACCATCACAGAATCGCTTGATCTCGATCATTAATACCAGATACATTGTAGCTGGGGCCTTACATCGGGCCAGAACGGCTATGTGTTTAGTATGTATTGTTGTTGTGTGGTTTGTTAGTCTCTTCTGATAGCCTCCCTTTACGCAGTTGCTGCAGGAAGCTTGGGACAAGCTTCACAGGACGCTTATGGAGTAAAGGCGAGTAGGACGATGACTGACTAACGAAAATACGTGTTTGCTGATGTCCAGCCGCCAGGTCGACGAAGGGGTGGCAACAGAGCTCTGATGCGGCTATTTTGCCTACAGCACGAGATTCGATGTAGATCTACAAGCAAGTACATACCTAAACTTTATATCTCTCGCAGGGTGGGCACAATAATATCATTGCATCCCGAAACCCCGAATTAGATACCGTCGGCAGCGTTTTTGAAGGTCGCCTAGTGGTGTGCACAAGTTCCAACTTCCTTGTTCTTCGCTGTGAAATTGTATACAAGATTCTTTCCTTCGTACTTCGAGAAGGCAATGTATTCACTGTATCAAATAAAAAGCTGAAACGGTGGCGCAGAAATCGAAAGTATGTAAGTTCGTTCCTGTTATGGCTAAGTTCATGACCTGATTATGACAGAGCAGCACATAGAAATTCAATGTACGCTGTTCTTTTTGCGTAGTATAATTAACAACTCCCAAAGCGCGCGATATGTGTCAACCATTACCCGTTCAAACCATGGCAGCCGGCCTCGTTAGAAAAACCTGCGCCATCTGTTGGGACACGGTATCCAAATGTCCGCCTACCCCGCCGTGTAACTGGCGATAGATGGAAAATGCTTCTCGGAAGCTTTGAACTGGGTTGCGAATATTGACTCATGATCGGCTCGAAGAGTGCGGTGCGCGTGGCATCCAGATGAAGTGCAAAATGCCGATCGAAGTGGTGTTCGTGATCACTATCACTGTAATCGCTGGGAACGACACCAGGGTGTCTAGCGCAGAAAAGGTGCTTTGGTCAGGATACATGTGATCAGAACAGAGGTGCCTACCGTTCCTTTAAGTGGTCCAGGGATTTTCGCCAAGGTATCCTCCTTTTGCACTGGATGCAAACCCAGCTGCTGTTGTGCGCCCGGTGTTCAGACAGCGGGCTCTTTTTGGCATATTCTAATAGCCCGGTCAAGACAGCCTCGTCGTCTTTGAATTCTGGCAGTTGTATTAGCTCCGTCAACTCCTCATCAGGTTTATAGTGACGGGCTGTGTGATCAACCTGGGCAAATGTGGTGAGCGAGATGAAGAACGATCGAACGGAAGTAAGCATATAACTGTAGGCCACTTCATAACCAACCGACCCTCTTGAGCGTTCGAGCATTCGCGACATTCGAAGCGAAGGTCCAGAATGTTCAGAAGGTCGCTGGTCAGGGTGTCTGGGTTGAATCCGCAGTCGCGCAGTATAAGTCCAGCCCTCTGGTGAGCAAATCGATCAAACTGAACGACACCCCCGTCGTTCCAAGGCCTGGAGGTAAGATCGCGATAATAGGGATCAACGTCGTCTAGATCGAAATAGTCAAAACAGGTAACGCATCCATGGACTAGAATTCGTGCCTGCAGAAGGTGCAACAGAAGAAAGTCGTGGCCAGTAGAAGGGTAGCTTCAGTCGCTTCTGTACCAGTTTCCGGGTTAGCCCTCATCATCTCGAGAAGCTCTTGGTCCTTGGATTTTCGCCATGTCGTGATGATTGTAGAAAAATCGGCCATTACTTCTTGAAAATGATCCTCAAGCACCTCCTCTTCGACCAGAGTATCCTCAATGATAGATCTGAAATCGGGCAATATGGCAATGTCGGCGACAGGAGGGATTATCGCGTGTAGTGGTTGCGAAGAGGCGTATTTCTTGAGGACCTCCGACAAAACTTGGCCACGTTTGCCTATCATAGCCCTGCGTTCAATTTCTAGGCGATGCGCCTTAGCTTTCAATATGAATTCTATCAAAGACTTCCGGATGTTGCCCCAAACTGTTGTGGTTAGCAAGTTTCGGCATATTGCAGGAGAAGGTACACACTTCGGTCAGTGAGGTCCTTGGGTTGTCTGACAAGTTTATGATCAGACAGTTGTTCGTGTTCAGTGTTGCCTTCAAGCTTGGTAATCTCTCCCCAATCTGTAGGGGGGTGGTTAAGCGATTTTAAAACGCGTTGGAGATGAAGTCTTACCGAGAAGTGATAATTTCTCCTTTATCCTAAATTGGCCTAACCCTTAGTGAGCGTAAAGAAGGACGATTGATTTGACTGACGCCCCATATCGCCTCTGGCGAATGCTTTCAAGTTCGTTCCATCGCTCCTCAGTCCGATTCCGATTCCACGTTTCGCATCGACTGGCATGCTATAGAATAAGATCATGTCTACATGAACTGTTAATCAATGCAGAATCTCACGCACCTCCATTTGTGATTGATATTCTGGACGTTTCGCGAGGCACCATTCTGCCAGTGCAGTCCCCTCGATGCTTTTCATTTCTGCCTGATACCGACGAAGAGTGCGTAAGCAGTATGCTGGCTCAGACCAGCGGTCTATGAGTGTTCGGTGAGATAGGGTCCGCATCACAACCATAAATTCAGCTTACTACCGGAGAGGGTGATGGATGGAACGATACTGAGCGGAACATCGTAGCCTCTTGGACGGGTAACGAAACTAGAGAGCAGAAATAAAGCCATTTGATGAGGAATTAAAATGTTAAACCGTACTTTTCTGCGGAGCATTTCTTACAGCTCCTAGTCCGAGTAGCCCACATGATCGCCTGGGAATGAACCTGCGTTTTCGAGCAGAACTAAGTTCATCGGTAAATATGAGAAGCTTGAGAAAGGAGCGTGAAAATTTCAAAATGACGAACATGGCAATACGGATAAAATATTAGGTTGGCGTATTGCGGTTCGCTTAGATCGCTTGGACATTCTGGTAAGTCTACTATGCGCGACCGAGCATTCCTCCAGACATATATCGAGGAGCGGTGCATGAGGATGTTTCTCAAGGGTTTAGAGGTGCGCGAAAGAGTGAGAAGATCAGAGGGACTAAGGTGCGTAAATATCTGGGGGGTGAGACTTAGCCTCAACACTTTTGTGAGGGATGAACGTTGAACATTGGAGGAGATAGATACCTCAAACAAGATATCGAGAGGCATGCCAGTAATGTGTTCCAGGCTTCCCCGCCTTCCTCGCGTCCTTTTGGATTTCGAACCCGCCTCCGACGTAGAACTCCCCGTCTTTCGAACCTTTTTCGGAGGTGGAACGGTCGTTCCGTCCTCGTCGCTCTCCATGGTCTGAATTAACCTTTCCGGTTTCGCCATGCTACCAAGGCGTTCTGAGCGTCGTTGCATCGCTCTTGGACGTGAAAGATGTAGTCAAGAACAAAGAGCGCTCAGTCTTTGTCTTTTGAAAAGTCACCTGACCATGTCGCGACTCACACTTATTATTAAGTACAACGACGCGTCAACCAATTAATTGGCAAAGCGTTCCGTCGATGACGTCATGACAAGATGTTCCAGCAGAAGAAACATTCCTAAATAAAACATGTACATTCACTTATGAAGCCAAGTTCAATCTGCGTTAAACTGTGGGAGCACTTGCTTCTTCCCCTTAAGCGGCCACACCTCCTCCATCGTCGACGCATCCCAGATCCGTCCACCTCGGGCGACGAAACGGATGTCGCGTGTGTTGGAGAAGTCACCATTAAGAATATCCACGCCAGGTGGATAGATCAAGAAATCAGCCAACTTTTTACCAGACAGTGAGCCAATAGACGAAGATAACCCAAGTGTCTTGGCAGCATCTGAAGTGGCAGCACGTATAACCTAAAAACACGAATAAATAAAAGGTGGGATGGAACATGATTACAATCTGACCTCGTAGTTACTCAGGCCGCCTTGTTTGGTGAAAAACATTTCCGCGTGGTAATTTAGACCCAAGGGTGGCTCTCCATGTGCACCAATGTGGGTCCGCAACCCCCTGTGAACCATTTTGGCAACGGAGACCGACGTATTGAAGAGTTGGTAAGCTGAGGAAGATGCACATAAGCTTGCATATGGGAGCAAATATACAATAAGTTTTAACTTACAGTTTGCAGGGCGAGCAGTGGATTCAGTCAGATCTTGTAGCTGATCGTGCCTTGTGAAGCGCCTCAACCTGTCAAATTATTAGTAAAGGTCAGAACCAAAATTATCAGAATGCGAAGCATACTTGGGGTCATTGGGAATATCCTCAGTCGCCCATACCAATTGCTCACCCCAAGCGCCCCCGTAGTTCACAACATGAGTGGGAGTATTTCCGGTCCCGCTGAAAGCAAAGAGTGTGAGAACGTCATCGTAGATGGTTGGGATGGGCAATGCATGCTCGACAGTCGTCATTCCTATTTGAAGATGAGGAAGTAGTAGACTGCGAGATAGGAGAACGCCCACCGTCGACGATATACGTCAGATCCCAATCGTAGTTCATACCTCCCTCAGGCACGCAGAGCATACTTAGATTTCTGGCGGCAAGCAAAAGCCTCTGTCGTGAAGCACTGGAAAGATGTTTCAACTGAGGCAATGTATCAGCGCGAAGCGACCAGACATACCGCGAAGGCAGGTTATAATTCTTGTACGAAATACTCGCGGGACCACCTTCAGCCTTGATCCTCGCGAGTGCGGAATGTGCCTCCGCTTCATTAACGATATCTTGATGGATGCCAGCCTGACCAGCACCGTATATAATATCGCCAACGGTGAAGATACGAGGTCCAATGAGCTGACCACTCTCTACACGACTCCGCTCGATGAAACCGGTAACCGTATCTGCACTGGGGCTATAAAATGGGTCAGCTCAAGATTCATAGCAACCAAATCCCCAGCTTACTTATGTAACGTTGTAACACCGTAAGCTAGGAACGTCTCCATCTCCCAAGATTTGACAGGATAACGATCGCTGAAGCCACCCCAGTGGGCATGCACGTCAATGAATCCAGGGACCACAAATCCTAAAATGCAATGAGCATACGGCATGGCCAAGACACACAAATAATCACCTCCCATCGCGTTGATCACCGTGGCAGGCCCACCAGGGATCAAGCTATCAGCTTGGGCGAGCGTACCCACAGAATCAATAACTCCCCCACGAGCAATAACGATACCACCAGGCTTAAGATCCCATCGCAACTCCCCAGTTGCCATCGTCAACAAGGTAGCGTTGAAGACCACAACAAGTTCATGCCCATCAGCATCGCGTTTCAGACGTGCGATATCGGTCGAGTGCTCGACAATAACCTCTTGGTACTTGAGCAGATTCTTGACGCACGAAATGCCGAAGTTGATCTGGTCTTGTTTGATGGTAGAGGAGCATTTGTCCAACTCGGAGATTTCCAGCGAGTGCAGGAACGGACCTAAACACGACTTGTTCATTTTCTCTCGTTCCCAAAGAATGAATGAAGGACTATACCGAGGAACCAAAAGATCTTTTTGCCGTCGCTGGTGAACGTCACGTCGTGTCCGCCATCCAAACTTACTCTCGCCAAACCCTTCGTGGCATTGCCAGGCTTAGACCAGACCTCTGCACCCTGTTCCACCTTCCCGCCAGGCGCGAAATAAACATGGAAGAAGTCCACAAAAGCAATGTTCTCCGCAGAATACCCCTTCTTCGAAGCCTGAGTCGAAACGACAAGCTCTGTCGAAGTTTTCCCAGAAGCGAGCGTAGTATGCGGATATCGCCCGAATTTGTCTGTGCCAGCAGCGAGGTCGATGACAAAAGCGCGACTCGACTGCTGCACGAGAAGCTTCTTGTTGTTCTCCAAGAACCGCAGGGTGACGCGGTCGTCAGAGTCGATCTCAGACTGCAGGAAGCGCAAATTGCGGATCTTGATCGGGTGCGACTCCGTCGCGTCCTTGGATGGTAATGTAATGTCACCGATGTAGAGGCCGGTGCTAGCAGTGGCGAGTACGTCGCCTGTTAGGAGATCTCCCCCGCTTCTTACGAAGGCGATTTGGCGGTTGAGGCTGGAGCATTCACAGAGGACGGGGGAGAAGTATCGGCCGAAGGGAAGCCCGGTCAATTCGTGTGCAACGTCGAGGTGGACATCCGCCAGCTCAAAGGAGGTGAAGTGCGTGTCTGACCATCGCGCATGCAGGACAAGGTTATCTGCGCTGGGCACGAGCGAGGGCGAATAGTATGGCGATAATTCATGCAGGACGGGGACCTTTGTGGCAGCATTTTTGCCCACCTTTTGCAGATAGGTTACGCCCGCAGCCTGGAACACGACTTGCTCGCCCTTATCATCCACCCGCAGTTCCTTGAATGCATGAACTCGCTGGGTCTTCTGAGTCTCCAGCTTGAGAAGGTCGAACTCGCTGTGCCTAGTCTCTGCGAGGCGCTTCTCGACGTGTGCTACGAAAGGGATTGGGAAAGGAGCGGTGGAGGATGCGATCTTCTCTCCGCGCTCGTTGCTGGTGAGGGGAACGGTGTAAATTTGTCCAGCGGCCCAAATGATGACAGCATCATCCAACGGCGTGAATGCAAACGACGGGTAGGTGCCCATGGGCGCGGAGACACCACCGAGGTCGTAGGAAAGTCCATACCATACGTGGTGAACAGAGCCGGTGTGGAGATCCCTAGTAATTTTTAGGATGAGTTTCGACGTTGGGCTGAATGTGACGGATTATACGTACTTTAGGACGAGAGCCTCCTTGTCGCGAACGCGGCGCACGAATGCGAGCGTGCGGCCGTCACGGGACAGCTCCGGGCGACTGGCGCCGCCTGGGGAGACGTCAGCCAAAGTTTCGGTGTCGTTTGTGGTGAGATTTTTCTGGAATATGGCGTATATCCCCTTATGAACGTCTATGATGAAGAAGTCAATATCTGGAAACCCAACTAAAACGTATTGCATGCCTTTGCTGTAAGTAAAGGCATTCGAATCTCGAACATTCTTGGAGTATATGATGCTATCGCCTCTGTGATTCCAAATGAGCTGCTCTGGGCCGATTTGTTGGTCGCCATATTGCTCTGCCGACCAACCAGCGGGAAGGGTTCTGCTAACGACACGTTTGCCGTCTCCGTCTGTAACGGTTCGTTCCTTGCGGGATTGTATATCTGCCAAGGACGGAACAGAGTACTCCCAACCCTCGCCAGCCCCAAGACTACGGCTGGACGTGTACCATTTGGTGGCGACGACTTTAGAGCCTGATGAGTGAAAGCGAGCGTCGGAGACCCATCTGTACGTTTCATTGGTAACGCGTTGAGCTGCATCACAGAAGTGAACAAGCCGGAACGTTGATGATACTTCTAAGACGTACCGTCAAATCGACCTTCCCTGACAAGTCGGTTGTACTTCCTTTGTGGGGTTTCCTTGATTCCATCGGCCAGTAAGCGCTCCTCGACTGCCTTGACCTTCAGAGCCTCCTTCAAATCTTTGTCCGCCAGCTGGGCAGACCTAAGGTCCATCGCATCGCATCCCTTCCAGCTCGTTACCCAGATATTCTCCACACCCAGCTCTGCATCACTTCGGAATACCAGCCTGTCTCCGTCAGGGGAGAAGTGCGGGTCGGAATCGTGCGGGACACCAAGAAGAATGGGGCGTGCCCTTGTCAGGCCCCGTTGTGCTACCTCCGCCGCTGGGAGACAGTGCAAGTCGCCGATCATGTCAAACACAATGTCGCCCGATTTGGGGTGAACGTCGAGACGCAGCCAGGTGCCTTCTTCGACGTCATAGTCCAGTTCGCGGGGGAATGGGAAGTCGGTCGAGATGTCCCAGGGGGCCTGCTGGCGGAAGGGCCAGATATTGTCTTCCCATTCAGACGCGGGGTCTGCAGAGGTCGCTTTGAGCGGCACATTGGATATCTGGGTTTGGTGATTTAGGAATGACCATGGTGTTGGCAGGATGCTCGATAGCGTTATGGCTGCGGAACATAGCGCGAGGTATTTGAAGGCGCGTAGGAAGGTCGTGGACTTCTGAGATGTTTGTCTTCGGGTTGTTATGGTATATGGTAGCTCGTCAGCTACGTTGACACCGTTGTGGGCGGCCTTGGACGCCATGCAGCTTGCGAGCCTGGTGTCAAAGTAGCGCCTTTTCTTATATACGCTCTGGGGTATAGGTCAGGGTTAGCTTGGGAAGCGACTTGCTGACATGCGCAATGATGATATGGATCAAATTCCCCACAGCTGGCATGTACGTATACTCATGTTCCTTTATTTATGGCTCACGAAGCTAATTACCTTCAGTCTCGATATGTACCAAACTCCAAAAAATCGATTTTGAAGACAATCGTTCAAAATGATATGGAAGTCGTGAATGCAGATAAAAGGGGACCTTCGTTTCTCATATATAAGTGGGAGATGCGACACGCTTACACCCAGCTTACATCTCAAACACACCTTGACCGGGGGTGCAGACGGGCTTGGGTAATACGGGACAATTGGATTAGATCCTCTGGACGACAGGTGCCATGCTTGGTATGATATGACGGTTCGTAACTCGTTATGAACAGATAATGTTCATATTAAGGCCTCTTGACTTCCAGGCCGACGCTGTTACGCATCTTCAGCTACTGCTGCCTCCTCTTCCTTGGATTCTTCTTCCTCCTTGGCCTCCTCGTCTCCACCCTCTTCTCCAGATTTGGCCTGTTTGCTGCCGACTACTGTGGCATTGATGCTGGTAAGCATTCATCCTATCAGACATTGTCGCGAATAGCAGGGGCAGTACAACACGTACGTTAACATGACCTGCACCTTCTCTTTCTCGCCTCCCTCTGTGTTCGCGAGTTCAACAGTGATGCGCTTGCTGCCCTTCCAACCATAGCTTCCGGTCGAGAAGGTGCTTGGGACGAGCGTGAGATTCCCGATGAATCCCGGATCGACCGTAGCGGCTGAAACAGCCTCGGTCTCGGGATCAGCAATGGTTGGGGGAGTGTGTGTTAGGTTCACATGGAGAGGCAGGGCGGCGGCCTTGAAGGTTGTGGCTGGGATTGCGGGCTGTTGGGCGGCAAAGCGGAGCAAAGTAGTGAGTACGATTAAAGAATAAAAGAGACGGCGTACTTTGGCTCCTTTCTTGGCTCCTTTCTTCGCTTTGGATGGAGTCTGTGAGGCGTCAGTCTTTGCGACCTTAGAAGCGCGTGTGGTGGCGCCAGATCCGGGAGATGCTCGTTTAGTTCCTATTTCGACGTTAGCAAGATTCGCTAAGGCTTTTAGTAATGTGCTCACCAGCCATTACAGATAGAAAGAAAGGGTAGGATGGTGGGCCCTGGTCACTCAGAGAAGCACTATTTATTGAGAACGGGGCAGTGGCCTGCTGCCTCTGGCTGGCCATGGCGACAACATGACGTCACGCGACTGTATTGTCTCCAAGCCCTCACGTGCTCGAGAAAATAGTTCTGCCTCCATTGTCCGTCGACCATATACCCAACATATACCCCAACTGCCCACGACGACAATAAAAAAGCGCTCAGTCCGCCTACGTCACAAAGCGTTATTGTCGGACGCGCCCAGCAACCGTGACGGGTTCATCCGAGTCCACGTCAACAGCCCAAGTGACGACGCCATGGAAACGTGCTGCAGAACAACCTGCGAAAAAGACGCGTAAATCTCAGGACAGCTCGGCGTCTTCGAACCAGGAAAACCAGCCTATGCGTAAACGTCAGAAAATCACGGCAGCTGATGATATCGAATCCAAACCCGTCAAGAAATTCCGTGGGATGCGGGGGCAACTCAGTATATTGGTAGAATGCCCTCTGGATATTCTTTTCGAGGTGAGTAGTATTGCTTAGTCGCATGAGAATAGTGATATCTCACAACTAACGACTATGTGCACAGATTTTCGGCCATCTGCGACCCCTAGATATATTGCGACTGGCTCGCAGCACCAAAGCTTTGCGGGGCATCCTCATGCAGCGCTCGGCCGTCACAGTCTGGATAAAAGCGAGAGCCAGTGTTGAGGAGCTCCTGCCGTGTCCTGCATGGTTAAGCGAACCTGCATACGCCGCCTTGGCATTCGACAACTGCTGTCACGTATGTAGCTCGCAATCTTTCTTGGACTAGCTGACACGGCCCGCAGTATTGTGACGCCTCAAACGTGAACATTATCTTGTGGGAAGCAGAGGTTCGAAGCTGTACCAAGTGTACCCAGAAACGGTGAGTTGCTCTTAGAACTAACACTCAAGTTGATATACATTATCCTTCTGGCAAATAGCTTCATCGGCGCAAGCTCACTTGGAGAAAAAGCGAGCACTTCAAGATGTCCACCATTTGCGTATACATTCCTCCCCTTCGTGGCAGATACAATCAGTGGTATGTCGAGACCCCTTGATGCCTTTACTATGATAACAGCACTTTACCGCAGGATCCTACCAATATAAATCAAAAGCTTATTTTGTTCCTCTGGCTGAACGCTGGCATAAAGAGTACTCAAAACTTAAAACTCCAGAGGAAAGAGAAGTATGGCTGGCAGATACTATAGAGCAATCGGCCAAAGCCCGTGCGGTGTGTTGTCCTCCCGAGTCTCTCGTGGTCTTCCTGAGAAACTTTTGATTTTTTTCTTGTTAAGCATGCAGTGCTCTGTCGTGAATGGCATAGATCGTGGATATTCGGCCGTTCGATCGATACAAAGGTCGCTAGGATCAGGCGACGAAGGGCGTAAGTGAGTTTCTGGGCTCGTTGACGCACAAGTTGATATCCCTCGGACAGTATCTACGCGAAACTATCCGAGCTAGGTTGGAGTGAAGAAGTCAAGTGGTTCGGCGATACTTCTGCTTTGTCACAACACCCAGCCATTTGTCGGTCCAAGCCCCTCACGGAACGCAGTCAGTATTCAACCTATGCCTTTGAATCCTTTTATACTCACTCTGGCTCCAGTATGGAAAAATATTCAGCCCCAGCTTATGGAAATATTGGAGCAAAAAAGAGCGGAACGCCTCCAGACCCTTGTTGTAATGAAGCGCAAAAAGCGTCAGCAGCTGATGTACCATATTCTCAGAATGTACATGGTTGCCCAAGGCCCCGGCTTCATTACCCCTCCTGCTCCCGAGTTGTATCTGTTCAACCGTTCCGAGATGTCATCGAAGATCGCCCTTTCGATCATACGCAACGTGAAGGAACCGATATTTTTCAGGAGGTCGTAGGCCTTTTGCCGACATTCATCAGCGATTGGCAGGCACAAAAGGACGCGGAATTGATTGAAATCATAAAGTCTGCCCAGGGCGCCGACTTAGACATATCCGAGAGGCACCTCTCCCTCGCCACGACGTACTTTTCTTGTGGAGACGAAAGTCGCAGGCCCATTGGATACCCACGCATTCTGATGCTCCACAAGGCCCGAGGTCGACCTAAGGAAAAGACGGAATTTGATGAACTCTTCACTAACTGCTTCGGATGGGGATTTTGGAATATGACTGGCCAAATCAAGTATCACCAAACAGCTGCATATGTGGCGCACGTCGTCGTAGAGCTCTGCGGGCTGAATCCCGAGATGGCGACAGTATCCGACGTTGACGAGCTCGATGTCATTATCGAATGTACGTCGTGCGCACACGACACTCGTGGTCGACGTGTCATGACATGGAAACAGGCTGTAAAATTTCCTTTCTGCGCTTTTACACTCGGCATTGAAGGTCCATTTCTAGATTTGTCATGGCCTCGCCGATACCCACTCAATGAAACCACCAGTCTGGAAAATCGTTGACGAAGAGGACCGTCAAATTGCGAAGGCCCGAATGACGGAACTCTATCATGAGTGGAGGTTGAGTGAAGGTTGTGATGGTTTTCGATGTGCACGTTGTTATTTGGTTCCGAAGACTGGGTCCCTCGACGACCACGTCGCAAGCGTGTAAGTCCATTTGCGTGCAACCTCCGCCAGAAAACGCTGAACATGATTTTTCTCCCCGCTTTAGACACAAGGCTGAGCCAACGAGAATGGATTACATTCCCAATCTCTCAGTAAATCCGTGGCCTAACAAGGCCGTATATATTCGCCCCCTCGTCGGAGCGGAGCCATCATCGTTCCTCCAATAGACGCTATCAATGTTCAAGGAAAATAAGGAAAAAATACTATTAACGTCAATTCAGCTTCTCAAGAGGCTTCCTTACCAAAATTCGACTTGCGAAATGGCGCATATTGGCCAGTTTCCCGACTCAGGTCGCCTATCACAAAAAATCTCAGCGATCATGGCCAACGTGCGGTGATGGGCGGGGTCGTGAGCCCCCTCATGAGTAAGAGCGACTCCCATTGGCCACGACCCACCACAATGATACCACTCATGATCACCCACTGCGGTATTGCCCCTGCATCACGTCCCTGGAGGATAACACCTACAGGATGCATCACGTGGTAGCCTCGCCTTTTCCTTCATAACGCCTCTTGTGTCAGCGCGGGTATGGCCTATACACTGCTTGTACTCTGCTTTCTTCTCGACAAGATATTGACTTTCCTCCTTTAACACTATTTGTCTCATGGAATCACTGAACCCCCCAGAGCAATCGCGTAAACGAAGATGCGTCGATGTTCCTTGTCCTCGCGCACGTTCATCAGCCACAGCAGCCCGCAAGTCGCTGCGCGGGGGCAAAGGGAGACTAACGCGACTGCCTGACCTCCCTCTGGACATATTATTCGAGGTGAACATATACCGAGTTTCTTTGTCGATGGGTTTTTATGAGACTCGTTTAGATCTTCGGACACCTACC
Organism: Lyophyllum semitale; assembly: GCA_018851285.1. Taxonomy (NCBI): domain Eukaryota; kingdom Fungi; phylum Basidiomycota; class Agaricomycetes; order Agaricales; family Lyophyllaceae; genus Lyophyllum; species Lyophyllum semitale. The sequence goes on along the minus strand of JABCKH010007638.1, from coordinate 50,067 downwards.
CCCCCTCGACCTTTTACGGCTGGCGCGCTCCTGGAAAACCATGCGTATATTTCTCATGAGCCGCAACTCGAGATGGATATGGAGGCAGGCGCTCTCCCGCATTGAAGGGCTTCCCGACTGTCCACCAGGCATGTCGGAACCCCAGTTTGTGAACCTCATGTTCTCTGCCCACTGCCACGTTGGTTCTCTTCTCTTTCTCTCTTCGAGTGATTAATCCTCAAGGACGCCTCATTCTAGTACTGCGGTGCCGAACCGGTCCCAACGATTATCTGGCTAACCCGAAATAGAGCATGCAAAAGATGCTTCCCGAAGCAGTAAGTTTACTATTTGGCTTCTGTTTGCAGGTTCCTAGACTGATCTTCGACATGGTTCTATAAGCTTCCAACAGGCTAAGGACCTCCGTGCCGACTCCAGGTTATCTGCTCTTCCAGAGGAGATCTGGGAGTTCACCCAGATAACTGGGAAGGTCGTCCACAGCACCTCTTTTACGCCCATTACGAGTAGGGACACATGCCGCCAAATTGTGAACCTAGAGCACCTTTGGAAACTGTCCGAGGAGTACGCGATCGTAGCGGACCACCCATCCGAGCTGGAATCTTGGCTTGCGACAACACGACTAGATCATGAGGCTTGGACAAAGATTGCGGTAGGTAGTGTCCTTCACAGTGGCGTGTACCTTGAGGTCTGATCTAGGGACAGGAAGAACTGATAGCGTGGCAGCGTGACCAAGCACAAAGACGCAGCCTAGAACTTGATGCTATTCGTCAAAGAAGATTCGACGCGTGAGCCCTGTGTATGTTTTTGATGACGCGCAGGCGAGCTCATTTATATACCTCCAGAGTTATTCGGAACCTAAACGCCGCGGGTATGCATATTCAAACTCGTGATTTTCTCTTTCAATAGTAACGTAACTGCAACCAAGGTTGGAGAGAAGACATTGCAAAAATGGATCTCGATCTACTTCGACACCACGAGCTCGTCAGGATACCCAAGGATCTCACTGAACGTGGTAATTTTATCTCGCCTTCTGACCGTTCAGCTATGTGCCTAACATGCTATCGTAGTTTGGGCGAGGATAAAGCCGAGCATGATCGACTTCATGGAACGAGTCGGGTCGAGACTCCGCGAAGAATATCATCTTGAACAGATCACACGACGTCGGGGAATATTTTCGCAATACATGAGCAAATGTCATCCCCGTTATGCTATCCCAGCGCCCATCTCGGAGTTATCTCAGTTCGAGCCCTTTAGATCCATCATTGAAGATACCCCTGTGGACCAGGCTATCACTCTCGACAGCTTTCCTCCACCTCATGTGATGTTCCAGCTTTTCTGCCGTTGGCATAGACACAGGAAACACAACCTCGTCTAGATCATGCGTAGATCTGCCCTGGTGCCCTGGCATACCAGTACTGCCCAACTCAAGCTCGCGACAACCTTCTTTTACTGCAGAGGCCCCGGGTTCAGGGAACCGATCGGTCAGCAGGATATTCTGGTGCACCCTGCAACCTTCTCTTGGCGCTCTGAGCGCGTCTACACGTCCAGGTACATAACGCACCTTTTCGAAGACTTCCAGCAGGAGTTTTGGAACTTTGGTGGTGACCGGATATCTTTTCACGAACCTGCATTCCTTGCGGCGCGGGCGATTGTGGCTGCGTGTGACTGCGATCCGGAGACGACCACCGCGGCGGCGATGGACAACCGGTCTTATCTTCTTGAGTGTACTTCTTGTAGGAGTTCGGCGACTGGCAAGCTAATAATGACTTGGCGGCGAGCAGTGCGTTTGTTGGTGTTTTTTGCATTTTTTCTTTCTTGGCTGATGCTCTCCCGGAAGGTAATCCACGCTATTGACCATCTGAACATCGTCCCTCAGTTCCCACCCCCACATTGGGTCGCTGTGGATCCAACTGATGCATGTTATTCCACTGCTGTGGCTCTGATCGTCGCTGAAGCGCCCTTTTTTCGTTGTCATATATGCTACATCTCTGGGAACGCTTCGTTCATGTCTACTCACATTAAAGAAAGGCATGTCGACGGCGTTTCCGAGATGCCCTAGCTGATCGAACAAATTTGCACTAGGCATACTCTTCCACAGACGGTGACAATCATGCGGCAGCCTCATTCGACAGTCAGAGTGCCCAACTGTTCGGCTTCACATGGGCATGGCGGAGGTGTATGACGCCACCGTGCTCTTCGGCTGGTGACTTCCCGCAGCAACGTCGTTTTGCGGAGAATGTAAAGTCTCGAGCAATATGTTCTGCATACGATTCACTCCCGGAAATAAAATAGATTAGAGCTACACACGAGGAATAGATACTTGCTACAGATCAAAGTCGAAGTCCGAGTCCGAGTCATTGCCTTTCGCTTTCGCGCTGCTTCTTATGTTTTTTTGCGATTTGCTGTTTGTGAAGGCAGCTGCTGATTGCATGCGTGACGATGGGTCGTCACCTTCCTCTTCACTCCCATCATCTTCATCGTTTCTTCGATCTTCGGGTCGACGCCGCTCGGGTATATGGAGAGCACCCGTAACTAGCAAAATAGCTTCGAGCTCTAAGTCATGGATCAGGTATCTTCAAAACTGAAGATGTGAAAATATGCTCACCTTCGATGCGTCGCTCCTGGTCGGCGCCCCAAGCGACAATTTGGTTTCGTATGTCTCCCTTTTTATATACGATGAACATTGGTACGCGACTATCGGGTAGATTGGGTATGCATTTGTCGCCCACGATGGAAACGAACTTTGTTCGTGGATAGCGCTCCGCTAACATGCGAACATGTTGGAAAGCTCGATCACTTCGTGGAATTCTGTAATATAGGTATGAGGGTATTCGCAAAGGAGATCGAGAAACCACCGCACCCGTCTTTATACAGGAAGCAGACCACGCCAGTCCCTGTCTCTTCATCATCATCATCCTCATCAACCTTACTAGCTTCGGTAACTTCACGAGTGTAGTCGTCTCGCCCGATAGGATACACTCGCCCAAAACGCGCCCTCTGATCGCTCTTGCGTTCCTCTGCCAAACGTTGTCGCCGATACGCAGCGATCATTCGCTCAGTTTCATCATCCGGGGCATCTTCACTTATTTCTCGTAGCTCTGATGGCGTAAAATCGTTAAGGAGATCATCAAAAGTCGGCGATGGTGGAGGAGATGGAGAAGGAGGTGTCGGTTTCAGAGGTGGTATTATCCCATACTTCCGCAGGGCATCGTTACTAGAAATTTTGCTTTAGGTCTGCGAAATTTTAAGATAGGAGGATACATACAACTCGGTGTCCTCGTTGGGATTAACAGCCATGTGAGATAAGATAGGGACCTAAATCAGAGATCCTAGCAAGAGAATTGCCAGGTTCGAGAGGTACTAAGGCGTCCTTATACTGGTTTAATTTAAGAATATTCCCGACGCTGCGTACTGCGCACTAGTAGGAGTGGTAGTATAGTTCGAAACTGCGGGTGTCGTTGAAGAGCTGCGATCGAGGACGCGACTCGGACTTCACACGTGACAGCTGTGAACGCGTTTCCGAATCCCGATCCTTCTTCAACCCGCAATCCATGCACATGGCTTGACACCTTCAAGTTTTAGTAGCGGGTGCTGCCCAGCAGTGATACATAACCAGCTTTTCATCTGAACCAGCCATCAAAATAACAGGCACTTTCCCTGCCATTCCATGTCTATCGCAGGTACTGTTGTTGAGGGGTCAACGAAGACTTTGTTGCCCCGTCGTTACCAAGAAGAGGTTTTTGCGAGAGCTCAGAAAGGTGCTTACTTTGCACCACGTCGCGTAATTTTGTCACATTTACTGAATGGCGGGCGTAGAGAACATCATCGCCGCGTTAAACACGGGATCGGGAAAGACATTGATCAGCCTATTGCTCATTCGATGGATATCTTCTTTGGATACATCGAAAGGGAAAGTCATCATATTCCTTGTTCCCAAAGTTACTCTGGTGGAACAACAGGGAAACTTCATTGCGCAGAACACACCACTCCGAGTGGTCAAGCTTCACGGAGCTCTTGAGATAGATCTAACTGATAGGGCTCGATGGGGGAAACGATTTGCACACCACGATCTGTTCGTTATGACTGGTATTATTCTCTGTCTCTTTATCTGTGGCGCGACTCATGCTTGAACTAGCGCAAATCTTCCTGAACCTTTTGACCCATTCAATCTGGAGTATCGACAAGGTGTCACTCATGATTTTTGATGAGTGCCACCATGCTCGGAAAAACCATCCTTATAATGGCATAATGCGAGAATACTTTCAAATATCTGTCGTGGCTCGTCGACCAAAGATTTTCGGGATGACTGCTTCTCCCATATGGAACCCCAAGGACGCAATAGGCTCCCTGACAACTCTCGAAGCAAATTTGGACTCGAAAGTTGTTGGTGTACGTGCCCACGTTGAAGAATTGGACGAACACTCTCCTAAACCCGTTGAAGTAGGTCTTTCGTCACGTCATAACGCTCTAATTAAATTCCCGATAGATTATAAGGGAGTATCCTTTTCCTCTCGAAGAATACGATTATCCCTCTCCATCGTTTTGGAAATGCCTCCAAGCCTTTGATAAAAGCATCTGGGCTGAGCTCGAAATACCATGGAACAGCGTGGAAATGCGATACTATGCCACGCTGAGCAGCCTGGGCCCATATGCCGCGTCACTTTTCCTGCACACCGAACTGGGACAACACATCTCTCGGGTACACGACAGCTATACGGAAGGTCTGAAATCCTTAAGCTACGTTGCAGAGATGGACTTGCCGTCTCACATCAAAGTCAAATCCCTCCCACCCGACTTTTGGCAGATACAAGAAATACTCATCGATTTTGGAGGATTCTTTACTCCCATCTCGCCATCCCTCGACGTCCCGGTACCTGTTCCATTAACCTGGTGTACGCCAAAGGTTCAAACACTGGTCGACGTCTTACTCGCTTACTATACCGCGGATTTTCAAGGAATAGTGTTCGTGGAGCAAAGACAGACTGCAGTATGCCTCGCCATGATTTTGCCAGCCATTACGGGGCTCAAAGGATGTATCCGCTGTGGGTCCCTAATGGGACAGGGTGTCAACAGTGATGGTGTGGCCAAACCCACACCTGGTGGTCATAAAAATGCAGTCGACTCGTTCCGAAGAGGAGAAATTAATCTTCGTACACCAATTCTCCCTGTACGCCTCTAACATTCTTTGCTGATCTTTCTCTTTCAGTCATCGCAACTTCGGTCGCCGAGGAAGGCCTTGATTTTCCGGTATAGAATACACCACCTCTTGGCAATGAAGTAGAATGCTTACATCGTTCAAACAGGCGTGCGATCTTGTCATTCGTTTCGATCCGGTCGCGCACATGGTCGGATATGTTCAATCTCGTGGTCGAGCTAGGAACAAAACGTCTACATTCGTTATCATGATACAGAAAGGCGACGTCGCCCATTTGACTCGGTACAACGCCCTGAAGACCGTGGAACCAGAAGTCAACAAGGTTTACCAGTCTCGCCACGAAGTCAGCGACGATCCTACCGACGAAGACAATGGCCACGAGACAATCGATCCTGCTGATCTCGTTGAACGCGAGAGATACGTTGTGATATCTTCAGGCGCTATTTTGACATACGACAACTCAATCCAGCTCCTTCATCACCTCTGTTCCCTCATTCCCCGCGATGCATTCACACCCCCACACGTTCCGAAGTTTTCCGGTGACTTCCAAGCAACACTTACCCTGCCGCCAAGTCTCCCTTTGTCTGTAGAGAATCTCATATTCATTGGACCACCTCGTCGCTCAAAAAAGGAAGCCAAACGTGCAGCGGCTTTTATGGCTGTAAAGCGATTACACGAGCTTGACGTCTACGACCAATTTCTTCTGCCAATTGCACGTTCCAAGGGTAATGAAAGCGAGGATATAGATGGACGGCCCCTTGTTGATGTAACGCAGGTACCCAACGTGATGGACGTTTTAGTCAAAGATCCCTGGACTACTGGGCCGAGCTTATGGATCCACTTCGTCTACATCGACAACCAATCTGTCGCTGCCCTAATAACTGGCACTATGCTTCCACCCTCTACTGTCGTCTGTGGCACAGCTTCGGTGCATAACCAGCCTGGTGAACCGATGGTTTTCGACAACGAAGAAGATGAATGTCAGAAGCGAAAGTTGATGCTCGAGTTCACAAGATGTGGAATATGGTTCCGCATTACAGCGCGACCATTTACGCTTCCTCCCAGCCTTTTCCTCGTCCCCATTACTTCACATCATCAACTCGACTTCGATGCTATGGAGCGTCTAGTTGCGAACCCTCGTGGGTATTCCGATTGGATTAGTATCACCGAAGACGACCTCGACAATCTCATGATTATGAACACCAATCAGTTCGGTCGCCCTTTGTTGCTACGAAATATTCGGGAAGACCTAACCCCCATGTCAACGCCACTGCCTGGATCTCGCGAATCTGCCTTCGAAACATACCGCGAGTATTTCGTTGACAAGTGGACAAGGAAGAAATGGCAGGCATATATTCCCATAGACGGGCCGTTGGTTGAGGCACTCATACTCCCTCGTTTTTTCGACGGCATATATCCCATGGACTCAGAAACAACCGACTACGCCGATGTACACGACACCGTGCCCAATGGGCTAATGGTGCCACGGGATTGTTGTCAGTGGATCGCCATGTCACCGGATGTCCGTAGAGCGTTTGAAATCCTGCCTGCTCTATGCCAGCGGATCACGGGCATCTATCGTGCTCGTCACGCACGTAACGAGCTTGGTCTTCCGCCGATCAGAGACAATCTCGTTGTGGAAGCTCTCACACTACCTAGTTGCAACGCTGGCTTCAGTAACCAGCGAATGGAGACTTTAGGTGACGCTGTTCTCGAGCTTTGCACCACTGTATATCTCTTCAACAAATACCCGCACCGGCACGAGGGGCAGCTTACCATCCTCAGGCAGAACATAATTTCCAACCGTCACCTGCTCCGCCGAGCGAAAGACATTGGGTTGGAGGCCTATCTGACCAGCGAACATCACAGTGTTCATACATGGAGATATGTAGAGACCGTCGAAAAATCGTTGGATCCCTTAGCAAAACGGTTTACTCTCCGACGTTATCCTCGGCGAAGTTTACAAGACTGTGTCGAGGCACTTCTTGGTGCGAGTTTTGTTACTGGCGGTATCCCTATGGCCCTGCACGCTGGAACGGCTCTGGGTCTTTCTTTCGGGAGTGCACTCCCTTGGTCGCTGCGATACAGCCGTAATCCTGTCGCATCTCCAGTCTCGAGCTTATTCCTAGGCTTGGAGGAAAGCCTCGGGTATACATTTCATCGAAGTGAACTTCTTGTAGAAGCTATCACTCATTCTTCTTTTTGCTTATCCTCTGGCGGCGCTTCTTATCAACGTCTAGAGTTTCTTGGTGACGGTGAGATGCATGTCACAATAACTTGATTTATCTCCCTGCTTACATCTTACACCCAGCCCTATTAGACCTAGTAGTTATAAATTACCTCTACGACAAGTTTCCCAAGGCAACTTCCCATCAGCTGGCCCTACCGAAAACAAAGGCAATCTGTGCACCGGCGCTAGCCTCGATCGCCGTCAGACGGTTAGGCTTACACAAAATCATGCTGGTCAACAACCTTGATCTGACCGAGGCAATCAACGCTTACGTTCCGCTTCTGCAAGCGTCATCCAGTGAGGAGATAGTCCAACGAGGATGGAAGTATGATCCCCCAAAGGCACTTAGTGATGTCTTTGAGAGCGTGATGGGTGCCGTCCTCGTCGACTCAGCCTACAATTATGAAAAGGCTGCTGCTGTGATTGAGTATGTAATGGAGGACATTTTGGCGGCATTGTCTCCTTCTGTTATTCAGGACCCCGTTTCGGTGCTCGTCGAGTGGATTGCTGCTGTTGGATGCTCTAGACTTTCATTCGAGTGAGAAAATATTTGATCATCTCCTAGCATATCTTTCTGATCTTTCGACAGAAAGAAAGCTAGACCACAGAATGGCATTGACAGCGAGGGCATAGCCGTCCTGGTGCACGGTGTTACTATCGCCGGTCCAATACTAGCCGCCAGCCAGTCTGTTGCGAAGTTCGTTGCCGCAGAAAGGGCATTTACTTTGCTCAGAGATTCTGACGGTGCCAAGTCTCTGTTACATCTGTGCGACTGCAGGGCAGTTAATTCGGTGGGCGGTAAAGAGGGAATCCTGGCATCAGAAGAGGGTGGTATCGATGACTCGGAGTTGACGCTGCAGGAGGAGCCTGGTACCGAAAATATCACAGATCTTCAAGAGGAAATGGAAGTTGCGGACAGTCTTTGGAATACCATGCAGACTCGGTCACTGGTGGGCGTGGACCTGGTGATTGATCATGATTGATTAACCAGCTGTGTTACACAATCTTGGTCAATCACCACAGGCACTCTCACCATGTCGACGATGTTTTGGCTGATAAGGAAGCTCAATAATGTTATTTTTCTTGTAATTTCTCATCTTGGCAGTTCTTTCATCCTTCTGCCGAGTATACTACACTTAAGGTACACGTCGCGTCCTTCCATTCTTTGCCCGTGACTGGTCACACCGAGCTCGAATGCATATACTGTACTGAACCGACCTACTCTTCATGTGATGTTACGCGTTACCAGAAAAGTTCATCTCTTCATCTCTTCATGACCCAATTTTACGCGTTACACGGTCAATTTTTTTTCACCAAGTCTTCACGCGCCTCTCAAATTTTGGCACTAACGTGAGCCTGTTGGGGAAATTTTGCAGTTTTGACCGGAAATTTGATCTGTAACGCACTTCAGGGACATTTGTTACGCGTTACACCTGCAAAATCTCTTCTCTTCAGGACCCCGCGTTACGCGTTACATGAAGAGTAGGTCGGTTCAGTACAGTATAAGGCGCGTCGGTCTTCACGTCACCTTAACCTAGGCCTGCTCTCGACCTGCTCTAGGCTTCCAAGCACTCACATCGCTGAGTTGGCCGAACATCGATCAGGCTCAAAGACTTTATTATCCAGCCCAGTTGAACCTTCTTGCTACTAAGTAGGTCACAAGGGTCGATATTTAGATTCAAGTTCCCATCCATACTTGCGGTTGCTGCCCCAGGCCCCTGAAACAGCCGCAAACCTGGCTTGCAAGCTCAGCCTGCCTCCGATTGAGTTTACATACTAAACCCAGTTGAAAACTCGACGTAGTGCTTGACCATGGCGATCCTTGCTACCAACTCCTTTCTTAATCACTTGAAATCGATCTATCCTCGGAAGAACTTGCCTACCAGTGCTCGTGAGTGAAGACCATCTTGTTCTTAATCCTATCCTGATCTCCTTGCATCCAGTTTCTAATCCATGGTACATCATCGCCGCTGTCACGTTCTGTGCGAGCAACAGAGCCGAAGAAGTTCCTCGCGTTTTCCAACACGCCTTGAGTGATCTAAAAGCGGAGAGCGGCGATAACCTAGAGGAACAATGTTTGCTTGCCCGGAAGGTTAGAGACGCCCTGTTCAAAGCAGGCCTGACAGCTGGATATCCGAGGGTAAGATACGTTGGTGCATCGGCTGTATCTCGAATTCATCATATATGTTGTTCAGACCATCAACAGCCTCGTTTCACTACATGAGGTCATGCCAGATAAGCTTCGCGATACAAAGACTATGAGGTTAGCCCTATTCGACATAACTAGGACCGTACATTGACCCATACAACCCAAATCAAAGGCGCACTGATACACCCATCGAGCAGCACGAGAAGACTGGCGAGGCCTTGTTCCGCAGCATCTACGGCGACACGGCAGACTCCGTGCAAAACTTATTGGACAGCAGTTATCCAGACATGGGTAAGTGAGTTTGCCCTGAAAATTCTAGGGTCTCAATAATCCCGTTCCAAAAAGGATGGTTCTCAAACACGATTGGCTACGGGCTGACTTACGGGTTTACAGACATACTGTCCCCGTTAGAGACCTCCTACACTCTGGTTGCAGCCCTCATAGCGAGCGACAGTCCTCGACAGATTCAGTGGCATCTCGATGGTGCTCGGAGGGGAGGAGCCACCTTCGAGGAAACACAGGCGGTTCGTACAATGTCCATGGAAGTTGCGGCCCTGGCAGGAATTAAATGGAGGGATGGAGTTCCCGAAGTCAGAGACATTGTTGTATGATCGCGGCAAAAGAGCATATTGTCCCTTTCCTAAATTCACAGATACAGTCAATTATTGAAAAGATGAAAGCCTATACTCCTTAAGTCGAAGGATATGCAACTCTTCTACCTCTTCCCATTCAAGACCCATCCAAGTCCAATCATTTTCGTCTTTCCCGCCTTGAATAAACCCATGTAAATCAGCCATCGTCAAAGAAATGTCATTCAGCTGTACGCCTGTGCCTTGCACATTTCCTCTCAACCCTCGAAGGACCGACTCTGCCATGATCATGTGCTGCAGAATCTTGAAGGCATCCTTCCGCTTCCCTTTTGACCAGAACTTCTTCGCCTTTTCGCGGTCGATGGGATGTCGAGAGGCGATCCACGCGTCTATGACGGGAATATCTCGCACCAAGTGCCTCGTCGGCTCTCCTTGCACTACGCACGCCTCATCCCTGCCTAGGAGGCAACACACCGTCTCGATGAGGGACCCGGCCTGCACCCGTGCAACAAACTCCTCTTCGGTCAAGAGAGTGATATCGTATTTCTTTTTGTGTTGGCTCCTGGGAACCTCAGTCGATAGGCTATCGGCAACAAGGAGAAGATCGAAATCACTAGATTCTGTATTTGTTCCCCACAGACGAGACCCAACCAGATAGATGCGGTTTACGTGGGCATTTTGAAGTCCAAGCGAATGGGGAATCTGGGAGAGATTTACCCCAGACATTGACTGTTTCATCTTGAAGGTTTGGGCCTTATGAGGATGAACGAATCATTAGTCTCAGACGCACAATGTCAAGTTCATTGTAAGAAAAGGCATGCCTAAGGTACCTCGGTAGCCTTCCCTGGGATAAAAGAAGCTTAAGGCGGAAAATGAGAGGTGGGGTGAATGTCTGTAAGCCTTTTGCAGAACTTGGTGGCCTTGAGCATAGGAGGCACTCGGGAGGCACCGAGTATTATGGCGCAGGTCGGCCCGTTTTGTCGAAGTCACGTGTAGGCTTTTTGCCACAATGCTTAACAGCCATCCAGTCTAGTCTTGCCTAGTCGTCCGCAACACCGAATCATCCTCTTCGCGGGCTGACAGCTTTAGATCCAACCCTTGGGACCATATGGACGACTCTAGCATCACTGACAGTGATGCACTCACCCTGGGTCCCTCCATAGCCTCGATACTAGGTATCAAAGGCACTCTTCGCTTTCGACCTCATGGATCCACCCAGAAGGCTCATGTTATTCTGAGACGCGTCACAGTCTCTGATGACTCAAGTGACGACGGCGAAGCCAGTAGTGTCGTGCGCTTCAGCTTGTTTGCACATAAACGAATAGAAGTCAAGCCAGGCAAGGAGATCCTACTAACAGTCGCTTCGGATGATGGGCGGTTCAAGGACCAACCTGTCGTGTTGGAAGGCGATATTAGGTCCGCTGAGGATATCTCAGACGAGGAGGGTGATACCCAGGTCGCAGATGAAGAAGACATTTTCTTACCACCCGCCGGAGAGGCAATCCCACCGAAGATGCGTAGAGCATGGACCAAAAAGACTGATGATGCGAGCACGGTTATACGTGAGTCCTGTATCCTATTCTACTCTTCTTCTGTACATCGAACGTGTTCCTAGCAACCCCAGAGCGACCTGCTATTACTCATTCATCCATCGGCGTTCAGGCTGACCCGTCATACATTTCAATGTCGACACAGGCCCATCCGTCATGCACTACTACATCATCCCAAACAGGCTTCTCGTATGTTTCGGCATCAGTCCAGGTTGATCCCTCACCTCCCCTTCGAATCTCATCTGCTGTGCAAACGATGGATACTCGTAGGTACATGAGTCCCGACGTCCAAACTGATGAAGTTCTTGCGATACCTAACTTGAATGATAAGCGTGGCATGTCGTTATCAGAAAAAACTGTAGGTCCATGCAGCCTTTGTGCGTTCGATATATTTTCATCCGTAATAGGACGCCACGAGAGAGCGAAGCCTTTCTCCAATGGAACTAGATTCGCCTCCCGAATCACCCCGGTTATCGTCTGGTTTTAATTCGCCTCATGGATCTTCCGAGAAAAGCCAAACACCTGCATTCTCGCCTACAATCGTTCCAGATATGATCACAAAGCTTGATCTACATTCTACGCAGTCGTCAGCGTCGTCGGTCGCGTCTAGTTCTGGAGCCCAGGACATGCAAATGTCTCCTATTGAGTTGAAGTCGTCTTCGAGTTTAACTGGCGCCATGCAATCGGATACCCTTCTTGCACAACCCATTCTTTCCAATGTGAACGATCTGGATTTCGAACGCCACGTCGACCCAGAACCAATACCCATATCCGCCGGACATGCTCATACCACAACCCCGCTTCTGCCGCAGATAACATCGCGAATTCCTTCTCTCACAACAGATACCACAGCACGAGCAAAAACGACTGTACGTTCAGGAAAGTCGGAAATTCGTAATACCTTTGTTTCCGCAGGTTTCATAGCAGAATTTGTCGCCCCGGTTGATAAGCTGTCAAATCAGGTGAAATCTATTGAAGGTATGACACATATCAAGGTTGAAAACACGAGAGCCAAGGTTGGTCGCAGAGGTCACCCCATACATTGTTGTTTAATCCTACTTTCCAGCCTTCAGCTGCCCGTGTAAGGTCGGTAACGGAAAAGCTGGGTGTGCCATCCTCGCCACCACCACCACCACCTGCTACTACATCTTCTCCATCGATGACACTGGGCCATCCTCAGTCTCCCTTTATTCCACAGAACGCAGTAGCGTCAAGTAGCAAAGTCGTGCTCGAGAAGACAATTCCTACTCGACCGACACATCATCTCCGTTCTTATACTACTCGTGCTCTCGAGAAGTCTCCCGCCACTTCTGGTGGGCTCGGGCTTCAATCACAAGCACAGGTAGTTACCAAACGTTCGTCCCCCCCTCCAGACCCTAAAGCCCTGGCCTCCATTTCATCTGGCCCTTCTTCGAATCCATTGAACATCCGACCGTCAGCAGCCGCTGTTCTGCGTGGTGCTGCCAAGGTCTTACCAACTGCACCTAAATCACTGACACAGACGCCTGTGGCTAAAAAACGCGTAGTTGTCGGAGCTGGATGGCCCTTTGTCAAAGCAACAAATAGTGCTGGACCAACTGCCACGATACCCACTCCGACACCTATTCCACCTGCGCCAACTCCTACTCGCCAACCGACAGATTTATCGAACATTGTTTCTTACTCGTCGCCATCACCGCCACCTTCAGCCCCTCCCCCTCTACCAACCTCTACTCCTCTACCGGCTGCTGCTCCCCAAAATAAATGGAAACGTGTCAACAGTCACCTCCCGCCCACAACTGCACCAGACGGCCCCGTTTCGGCAAGTGCACCAACGACGCCTTGCCCTCCAAGTGTGGATGGGAAGCAAAACACTGATATGAAGCAGAAAAGAAAACAATCGGCCGTGAAATTGCAGAAGACACCTCTTCTTGAGAAAGCTCAAGCCAGTAAGTGTTGTATCTATGACAAGACTTATTTTTCCAACTTTCCACTTAATTTTTCTCGTCTAGTGTCCCTGAAAGACAGGATAGCTCCACCTTCGGCAAGCGCGCCAACCACTCCAGCCATTTCAACACCACCCGTGAAAGCCAACGGCAGGGACCTGCGTAGCCGAATATCGGACTTTTCCTCCCTCCCAAAGCTCCAGACGACGAGCCCTGTTGTTGATCTGACGACTCCTACCTCTTCCACCCTTGCGACTCGCTCTCCTGGTATGCCTTGTGGATTTTTTAAAACCTCTTTCTATCCTGACCGCTGTGTATATAGCTGTTTTACAGTCAACGCCAGTACCACTATCAGCCACCCAGTCACCCACAACCCCATCTCTCACCCACCCTCTCCCTCCTAAGCCTACTCTGGCCCTTAATAATACTAGTAGTCGCGGTGTCAAAAGAGAACGGCCAAAATCCCCCGATTCGGGTTCTTCGCGAAAGAAAAAACGTACATTCAGATGGCCCACGGTGGACAGCAACCATTCTACCAAACTCGTAGGCGAAGGGCAGCTTGGGATTCGATCTATCTCGTTCAATTCCGACGGAAGCCACTTTGCGCTGAGCTGTGAGTTTTATTTGTATTCTATGCCTGACCACATAATCTCAAGAAAATATCAACCTGCGTATGCCGTTGTATAAAAGGCGCTGATCGCACGATACGCATCTGGAACAGTCGGAATAGAACAGAGATTGCCAGGTTGGCGCACAATTCTCCTGTGGTGGCGGTGTCTTGGATGGATGGCGACTCTGGGGTTGTTTCTCTCGGGGAGGATGGTCTGGTCAGCAAGTGGACACGGAGTGTAAGTTGTACATGTCGCTAAACCATGGACCCAGACTTTTTCTGACTTCAAGGGTACAGGGTGTAAACCATTGGCAATGGGCTAAGGTCCTTGACGCGGGAAAAAATGAACGGCGAAATGAGGACGATCAGGTCTGTCTAGCATACATGCGTGATCGAATAGCTGTATCGTTCCCCCGGATTGGTGTCAAAGTTTGGATGTGGCTGAAAGGTGCCACCTACGTCTACTGGCGATTGTTAAATATATGCTGACAGATCTAACATACAGGGACCTGGCAGCCTCAACGCTCTATCCTGCGGCAAAACGTCACTGCGATCAGATTCGTCGACGAGGGCGCTGCTCTTGTTGGTGGGACACGTGATGGTGTCTTGTACGTGCCTTTCCTTTCTCCTCGTCCCATCTGTTAAGCCATCTACAGGTGGTACTGTGAAATACCGAATGGTACACTTCGCGCCTATGCTTTCCTCAAGTCGAAAATGTTAGCAAGATCGTTACCGTTCGAACAGCTACTCATAATATAAATAGTCAATCTTTGGACCTGACCCCTTCCGGAACTCACGTCCTGGTAGGAGTAGGGACATGCGCTAGGCTCGTTGGCATACGGCAGGTTGACAACAAGGGCTCTATTGAACAATCTTACTCTTGTAAAGAGACGGAAGCGCAGCCAAATAGTGGATTTGGTGCGATCTTTGCGACGGAGGGCCAAGCAGTCTTGTTCGGGAGCGTTGAAGGTTGTGTCCTTGTTTGGGATCGGAAGAGGGGTGCCATTGTTTACGGGCTGGAGCACGATGAAAGTATGCAACACACGTCGTTTTCCTATTGTGTCACTGATGAAGTATGGTCGCGTAGATGATATCATCCAGGCTGTTGCGGTATGTATATCTGCCTGACATCCTTAGAACATTTTAAACTCATTCTCATCGTCCAGGGCTTCGATGGTCTGACGAATAAAGAAGGATATCTCGTCACAGGAACCAAAGCAGGGCAGCTTGCGTGGTGGTCACAGCCCGTTGCAGCCCCACACAGTGTGTTGTTTGCTACCTGCTACTTGTTATTCGGCTGATGAAATTGGCAGCCGATGGGTCTAACAAACGAGCCAAGATAGGGGCATGACGCGACGGGAGACGTATTTTGCTTTGGCTAATCAGCACCCTTGCGATGGTATAATTATTGGCGATCTCTGGTTGTAGTCGGATCTAACTTATAATTAACGGCCCTTGTAATTCCAAAACTTCCAATAATATCGTTTCTACTGTGGGAAAAAGCTGAAACGTGAGCTTGATTTGGCCGTGTTTGGTTTTGCACCAACGGAGAGGGCCGTAGTAGCAATCAGGTCGTTGCTATCGAACCTTTTAGACCGTCAGCGACAGTCTTGAACTCGCCAATTTCTTTGCCCGCTGCTCTCACCTCCCTCTGACTCTGTGAGCTGACATCTCTGCATCAAATGTCTCTGAGGCTGCGCAGCCTACTAATATTTGTCTTGTAAATTCTCCCCATTAGGTTCTTGTTCAGACTGTCGCATTTCTTGATCACTCTCGAGGACGATTTAATTATCGACTTCTCTGGTGCCATCAGCTCGCGTACTACCGGTTCTATAATTCTTGTGTGCCCAGAAGATCAGTGAGTGCACCTGTTCTCCTCGTGCCCCAGCTCTTGGAGCACACAGCCACGAGGCTCTGTTGCCACGCCGAACCCGTCGCCTGCTGCTTGCCACAAGGCGATAAGTGACGCGGATTTGGATGTGTTATGTGTGGATCATTTACTTATATATATACACTTGCCCCAGTCACCCACCCCGAAGGACGAACTTAGGCCCCAGACAAGATGCAGACAATTAAATGTGTAGTAGTTGGAGATGGTGCGGTTGGAAAGGTGCGTCTCTGTGATGCATTAGAGCTATCGCTAACGTGAAAAACAACCCTCTTCGTGGTCAGACCTGCCTGTTGATCTCGTACACCACCAACAAATTCCCCAGCGAATACGTTCCAACCGTACGTCACTCGGGCTAGTTTCGTTTCAACGCGAGACTAGATGTTATTCTCTCCTTAGGTCTTCGACAATTATGCTGTCACCGTCATGATCGGCGAAGACCCCTATACATTAGGGCTGTTCGATACTGCCGGTACGTTTCCCGAATCCCTCTTGTGCCAACGCGTTGTATATATATATATATTCCTCTCAGGCCAGGAGGATTATGACCGTCTCCGCCCTCTATCATACCCTCAAACCGACGTTTTCCTGGTTTGCTTCAGCGTGACATCCCCCGCATCGTTCGAGAACGTCAAGGAGAAATGGTTCCCGGAAGTACACCACCATTGTCCAGGTGTCCCATGTCTCATTGTGGGTACTCAAATCGATCTGCGGGACGATGCCCAGGTGATCGAGAAATTGGCGAGGCAAAAACAACGACCAGTCACGAATGAGCAGGGCGAAAGGCTTGCTCGAGAACTCGGAGCAGTTAAGTATGTGGAATGTTCGGCGTTGACGCAGAAGGGCCTCAAGAACGTCTTCGATGAGGTAAAGTCGAGTCTTTTGGCCAAGCCCTGTCACATGGAACAGTGCTCACCTGCCCGCTTCACGACTTCTAGGCCATCGTCGCTGCGCTCGAGCCCCCCGTAGTGAAGAACAAGAGAAAGGGATGCCTCATTCTCTGAGATCCACCATGGATTTTCTGCTTCACTTATATCCGTTACGATCCACCTTCACGCCACGACTTGCTTATATATCCTCCTCCAGTATTCTCTCGTTCTCAATCCCCAAAGATCCTCTGGTTCATGCCTACTAAGCTACATTTCTCAAGGGTATTCTGTCCAATTGAGCCTGATGCTGATTTCTCGCTGCGTAAGTGAGTTTCTGCCAACCTAATCACGGCCTTCGAGAAGAATTTGAGAAGACGGTTAGGCAGAAAAGGAAACGAAAGATTCATGAGTTCCAAGGAATGTTCTGGTCGACAAGCCTGCCGTCAGCGATGCTATGTAAGTGACAGTACTACTCTACTCTAGGTCCTACAACCTCCAAAACTGGTCTTCGGGGTCTCGTTGTCTCACCGATGAGATGGTTCAACATTGTGGGCGTTACGATGCGTGTTGCGTTTACTCTATGAAGGCTGAGAGTTTTGATTTTTGATATTATAACTTCCTGCGCGCGCTCGTCCACCTTTACTAATTAAAGTCAGTTGCCCCTGTAGATGTTATCCTATATATATCCTTATGTAAGTTATCCAACCACCGCCCTCCACCGCCGCGGCTTATCAACGGTAACGCTAGAGGTTCCAGCAAACTTTGGCATCATAGCATTTGGTTTGAGACATCAGTCCAGCTTTTCGACATTAGAGCTTTCGTTGACGTGGTCACTACATAGGAAAATCCGCTCCTGGTGCTATTGTTGCCCTGTTCAATTCCGTTGCTATTACGAGCAGCAGTTGAAGGAACCCTACGGCATTTTCAGCGGTTTTCCTAAACACCTCCGCGATCCCTCAACGATCAGGACCAGCGCTGATTCACCCTCAACTTCTTCCCTTGCATTTCGGTATCTCGCATAGCATAACCCGCTGCTCTCTGAGGTACCTCCCGGTCTGCTCCCGGTCTGCTGTTGGACTTTCAGGCAACAACCACCCATACTCTTATCTCAAGCGCAGCCGACTTACACTGCGACAGATAGGAGTCACTGAGCGAATATTTGCCAGTCGAACGGACTTGCACTATCGTTCCCTCAGGCTTTAACGAGACACACTCCAGAACATTTTCGACACGTCATGGAGATGAGCATCATGGAGATCAGTCTGCGCAGCCCCTACAAACCACAATCCGGATCTCACAACACTCCTGTCCGGAAGGTACACCCATCGCCCGAGAAAAAAAGGAACTCAACGATTGCATTCGTCTCCCCAAAAAAATGTTTTCTCGAGGGAGATCCAGCCCGGAGACTGCTCTTCGACACTGCCGACACCCTTGAAATGGATCTGTTGCCCACATCCGAGCCCTCGGGCGCCACCAAGCAGCCGAGCGATGTCTTTCCAGGAGAGTGTTACGCTACCGAAGTTGTCCCTCCTGTCAGAGCCGAGAATTCCGCACCCGGCAGCGCACAACGCGCATTGGCTACCTTGGCTACCTCTTCTCGCCATATCGTCTTCACGGACAGCTCAATGAAGCTGCCGGACGGTAGCTATAGATGGCCTACAGACGAAGAGATCGCCATCATCCGCGTCTTGTTTCCTCGAGCGTACCAATTTAATTCCTTTGGGCCGATCTTCGTAATAGTTTTTCGTGAACTACCTCCTAAACCATGGCCTCTTACCATCGGAGGAATGCCTGTCTACTTCACCACGGATCCAAAGAAGCTCCCCTGGCCACACGGCTTCTATGGTGCGAAGGGAAAAGCTTTACAGGATCACGCCATCAAGCCATGGACCACCCCGTCTGATAGGCAGATGCAGAGCATTTTCGAGTACTTCAACACCGAGCTGCATACCCAAATCAAGTCCGTCATTTGGCTTGGATCTAATTTCCACATCACTGTGCCGCTAGGTACACGTCCCAGAGATGTGCCAGGACTCGTCCTTGCGTTACCTGCACATACAGCTTCTCTGACCCGATAGCTCGCAAGGAGGCCGCGCTAAGGAACCTACAACCTACAGACACTTTGCGAGACAATTCTGACAATTCTCCGACGTTGAGGCCTGGGGTGATGCTCAGTTGTGGACCCGGAGCAGATGAGCTTTTGACTTCGTCCGGCGTCCCGGTGAAGAAGGACGGCAAGCACTTCATCACGGTAGCATCTCACGGGTTCCCTTGGGCAGAGAAACTGTGTGGCACCCTAATGGAAGTGGCAGCATAATCGGGGAAGTCAAAGAAATCTTGGGCGAGTCTAATATCTGTCTCATGGAGCTTCGGCCAGGCCATGCGTATGCGACTGAGACATTTGGCACGACACAAGATCCGGCCGCTACACTGCAGAAGTTCCGTCATCACCACGATCTGAAGGTTGGAGACCCCGTTCACCTGGATTCTCCCTTTTCCGGGCCTGTTAGTGGATCGGTCATTGGCGTTGGGCGACAATTGGTGGACAATGACGTGTTACCGAACGAAAGTCAGCTCCCCAACGAAGAGCACTATTATGTGAAGATCATCTGGCTATATGTTGGGAGTGGTCACGAAGTACCTCTCCAGGGCACATGTAGAAGTGCCGTGTGGGATGACAAGGGCGATGTCGTCGGCTTTTTTTGCTTTATTGACGAAGATGGAAATGCTCTTACCACCTCACCAGCTCCGCTCATGCTACATGGCTGGGAGATCGCTGCAATAACATAATGATATTCAACATTTTTCAAGTTCTGAATGGTGGATTTGAAGGTTTCTTTCATTCGGGTCTGATGTGTATTTTAAACTCTCCATGTTCGAGGGTTTCCCTCTTAGTACTAAATACTCAGGTGCACCATTTTATGAGCCTCATAGGATGGCCAACATGGAACTTCAAATGATGCCATTGGGGGCGGGCGTCAGTGAGAGAAATACCCAGTTTTCGACAGCCGACAGGGGTCCCTTGACAAGGATTGAGCTTAAGCAATGGTTCAGCACACGCACAACGGTTATTCATTCTCATGTTTGCGCTCTTCTGAGGCTTAACACAAAAATCTCTAATAGCGGCTGTCATAAGATATCTTGGCGAGACCGGGACTGAATAAAAGATCAGGAGGCACCTGTATCATTAAGCATGAGCTTTTTCGAATCTACACGCCATCAGGCCTTTTATACCCTTGACTCTTGAACATTCCATTGACTTGCGGAGCAACACAACACGTAGAAACGCCCAGACGACTAGGAGGACTCCCGGGCCACTCACTTGTGCGGTCACAGGCGACCACACCCAGGGTAAACAAAGGAAAATAGAGCTTCGGGCAACGTTATTTCCACATCACGTAGCATGTCTCGTCCTCAGGATGACCGGAATCAAGAGGCCACCGTATATCTGGTGCGTGAACCATCCAAAAGCTAGCAATCCTGATTTTTGACCGACTTGCCATCCTCAGGGAAACCTTGACGAACGGTGTACGGACGCGTTGGTCTGGGAATTGATGTTACAAGCAGGTCCTGTCGGTGAGTTACCTCTCTTGAAAGCACTGGAGACATTTGCTGAATATCCGTGGTGAATGACAGTGAATGTGCATCTCCCAAAAGATCGTATTTCAATGGCACATCAGGGCTACGGCTTTTGTGAGTTCTTGACAGAGGAAGACGCGGAATACGCCTGTAAAATCATGAACCAGATTAAACTATGGGGAAAGCCCATTCGGGTTAACAAGGTCCGTTGCAGTTCTGTTCTTAGGAGCAACGCTGTTGGCAATGTATCCTTTCGACTGATACACTTTTACTTTGCCTCCAGGCTTCATCGGACAAAAAACAACTCGATGTTGGCGCCAATCTTTTCATCGGTAATCTAGACGAAAATGTGGATGAGAGGCTTCTATACGACACGTTCAGCGCATTTGGAGTTATGGCGACAACAGCGAAGGTGAGCACCTTCTCCCTAACGCCATTCACAAAGTCTCACCCCATCACTCTAGATTGCCCGAGACACTGGCACAGGAACTTCCAAAGGCTACGGTTTCGTCGCATACACGGATTTCGAGTCCTCCGACGCCGCAATCGAGTCCATGAACGGTCAATTCCTGATGAATAAGGCCATCAGTGTCCAGTATGCTTTCAAGAAGGACGGCAAGGGCGAGCGTCACGGAACAGCCGCCGAACGACTCCTTGCAGCCCAGGCACGCAAAAACAATGCCCTGCCCGTCGCCGCGCGGCCCCCTCCTGCTCCTATCGCCTTCGGCGCACGCCCACCTATGCCCGGCTTCCCGCAGCCCTACCAGGGGCAATTTGCGGGTATACTCGCTCAGCCCCCTCCTCCCCCTGGCTTTACCCCTCAACAAACAATCATGCCACCCATGCAGATGTCTATGGCCCCGCCAGGCATGGGGATGCCAGGGATGCCCCCGCCGCCAGGTATGCAGACGTATGGCGGGTTCCCTCCACCGCCCCCTGGCTTTGGGGGACAGTTCCCTCCGCCGCAGCCACAATATTAAGAGGTGGTTTGGGATGGTCGTCGTGTTTTAGTTGTTTGTAAGCTAGTTGTACATTCAAAATTATATCGATAATGTTAGTGGTTCCCAAATTCTTTGGCATGCTTCAGTTGCGCCCGTGTGCAAGCTTTAAACCACCGAGAATAAGTCAAAACCTTTCATATCGATACGTATACAAGTACACATTTTAACATTTGAGTCTCATGATGAACTAGGCCAGGCTAACGCACGATTCTGAGAAGAAAACAACAATGCAGTCACTCCCTCGTAGGGTTTCAGGGTTTCAGGATTTTTGGAACGAGCACCTCAACTCAAAGGCTCTCTCGGATACTTTACCTGCGCCGCAGCATACTCCTCCGGAGCCTCCAGCCCAAACTCTAGCGGCCGCGTAAGCGGCTCAAACGGGATTCCCCGGCTTTCTAGCTCGTTCAACCGAGCAGCGGTCGCAGGGCGAGACTTATTGACGCTGTATAGCTTGATTCTGGTGCATCACAGATCGTCATTGATCATGACAGCCAGTTTGCAGGATCTGGTACCCACCTGTGGCAAGACGACGTGACATGGAGATCCCAGCTGTATTAAGGAAAGTGACGGGTGTGAACGGTAACCATGAAAGAAACGGATAACGATAACGCACTTCCAGGCGGAGCGCACAAAAGTCGGCTCCGTGTTATTCGACGAGTCCCAGGTGCGCACGCAGAACTCGAGCCAGCCCTCTGCGTCGACGGGGACATCGATCTTCCAAAGCCTCCAGGCGTGGTAATGCTGTATCAATGAAGTGAATGACCTACCCAAGATCAACATAAAATGAAAAGCCCACCTTCTCGGTCAGGTTTTCGTTAGGCACTGCGTACCAAACAGACCCTCTTAAGGACCCATCATGCATCAGTCGCGCTAGGTTATGTGGTTACGAAGGTCGCTTACCCGTCCGGCGATACCTCGACTCTTTCAACCCAGTTACCGCCCCCGCTATACGCCCAGCCACGGAGGGTGATCTTCCCGTCGTGGATAATAACCTCCTTGTCCTCCGGCGTGATTATCGCACTCCTGTATCATCACCCCGTATGTGAGAATAACGTCAAGAGGGAAAAAGCAGGATACATACGACACCGGCATCTGCTGAATCGAGAATCCATTCGAGAACTTCGTATTCTGTTTCCCGATCTACAGCAGCACAAAGTTAAATTCAGTCATGACTTCTCCGCTACTCGAGTAAAAAACTGACCTGGGATGTGTAATAGAGGTACTCCTGGCGCTGCACGGGCCCCATGCTCGCTTCCGCGAGCGCATTGATCTTGTACACCCACTTGGCACTGCGCGCCCCGATGTACCCAGTCACGACAATTCTCAGCGGCGCACCGTGCATCTTCTTGAGCGGCTTTCCGTTCATCTCCCAAGCGAGGAGGACTTCTTCGTTTTGCTTAACTTTGCGCCAGGGCACGGAGACGGCGTAGTTGTAGACTTCTTTCTTCCTGAAGGATGATAATTATGTGCGGGCCACTGCAGTGACGTGAGGATACAGCCTTACTTGAAGTAGGTGTCTGCACCGATAAACTCGATGTGCTGACATTCGGGGAGGACTCCTCCACAGGCGTTTTTCAATACTTTCTTCAAGGATACCCCGCGGTATACTGCGGTCCCACTGAAAATGATAAGAATCCATACGTAAGTCAACATGGAATGTTGATATCGTCAAGAAAAGCGTACATCGCTCCTTCCCCTTAAGTAGCAAAGCAAGGTTATCAATGACTTTCATAATGCAGAACCGACGAATGCGTACCCCATGGTGCGTTGATCAGCTCGTCGCCATCGCCTGGATATTGCAGAATCTGCTCAACACGTCTAGTTCCGCTGCATTGTAAGGTGACGGTCAATTCAGTTTGCCTGTGGCGCAATAGTAAGCCCAATGTCGGATGCTGTTAAATGAAGATAAAAATAGACGACTAACGGAAATTTGGATTCGTCCTTAAGGTCTTTCAGCGAAAGTTTGACTTTCTGCTTGACAAGACCACCGATTTCCAGTTCAAATGCATCTTCTTCGATGTCGGGCACACCACCGTGATTACGCACGCTATACGCAGTAGTGAGTGTTGCGACACAAGAGACCTCAATGTTGTGCCGTACAAATGGTACTTGTTATCCGTCAATTTGCCTGCCAAAAGCTGATCCCGCCTGGTTTCGCCGTTGTACGGGAAATCTAGGAGATGGATGAGGTCGGGCTTCTCCTCCTGAACGACCTTCCAGCTATCATCGACGATGCGTTCGATTCCGAGCGCGCGATGGTACAGCCTCCAGCGTTCTCCAATAAGAATGGGGTTAGTGTTCGGCAGGGGCTTGAGTTGAAACTCTGTGATAGGTGTCTCAGGGATAAGCGTGGTTCGACGAGATGGTGAACGACAAGCCTGGAGGCGAGGGGAACTCCATGGGTTCCAAGATCTTCTGTGCAGCATCTTTTTTCTTGGGGTAGTCTTCCCATTCGATGTAGCTACCGTTCAAAATGTGAGTATACGCATCCTCGAGCAGGAACAAGGCATTCATCATACCCATGCCACCCAGGCTTCTCTTCAGGAAACATTTCAACGTTTGTAGTCTTCATTGTATCCTTGGTGCTTAGGGCTCGCAGCGATGTTCAGATCGAAGTTGCAGTTTGACAGTCTTGGGAAATAAGCGCTTAAGCTTTCATATGATGTTGCTCCTGACTGAGTAGACTGTGCGGGGATAACGATAAGCCATGATCAATGTTATATATAGGTAAGTCGTGGAGAGAGAGGAGAAGGGCACTTTCGAACAATAGCGTCAACTCGAAAGAACCATTCAAACGGGAGGCTTAACTATTCCCCGGCTGATCTTATAATACACGATAGAAGCGTCCTCAGACGTGATAGCTAGGTATATTTCTTCCGGATCCGAGAGAAGCGTAAACGCATCTCGTAACCTGTGTCAAGGCCGTGTGAGAGACATCCCATGATACGTGACAAATAGCATGGACGTACCACGCAAAAGATACCGTTTCGGATAGGGTGCACGGGACGACGTGCAGGTCGAGTTCCTAGACCGATTCGTGAGATGATCTGAGCTCGATGACAGAAAGATACCCTACTCACCGTGTTCGGTTTGCGGCCCTTGATTGCTGCTCGTTCACAGGCCTCTAGTTCAATCACCTCGACATCAGTCCACTGCTGTGCTATTCGGCAGTTCAGAAGAGTCAAGTAGGTGGTGTATCGCTAGTCGTTTATTCACCGAAAACAACATCGTTGTATGCCTGGAAGAGACCACCTGCTGCTCGAGGATATTTTGAGAGAATCTGGGCAAGCGCCTTATACTGGGTGATCAATTAGCACCGATTACAGGTCTGGGGCTTCATGGAGAGCATACCGAAGGGTGTAACTCCATCGCGAGTGAAACAAGGTGTCAGAGTATCCAGCTCTGTACCGTATAAGTATGTCGCCTCTATTCCAGAAATTGTTCTCGAAAACGGTTGGAGATTGGTTGGAGAAGGGATAATTAGTACTTCCGAACTCCGACTCAGGTTGGATCATCCTTTCTCCTCCTCCATGACCGGCTTAGACTATGCCGCCCTAGAATCGTCCTCAAAGTCAGTATACAGTTTTTCTGAATGACTCGTAGTGTGCTAACCTTTTCCCGGTAGATGGAGAAACCTCCCGCCTGCTCCTGGCTTCTCAAAGTCCTCATCATCGGTACTGAAACTCTCTTGACGTAGGCCCACCTAACCAACCTTACATCGTAGTCTAAGGCTCCTGCCAAATCCAATGCCTCCACCTCGGACTCCTACAACCAGCTCAAGGAGAAACGCGCCTGGGAACACGCCATCGCACCCGCAAAAGCGCTCCCGATGCAGGCCTTCATGCTCTACATGTCCGGCGGTGGCGTGCAGATCTTCAGCATGGGCATCGTGTTTATGCTCCTGCTCACTCCGTTCAAAAATATCGCCGGTATGAACGAGGGTACGTCATCTGTGTGCTGCTCCTCCCAGTGCCGTGCGGCTAATCGTATTGCGCCAGCGTTTGCCCAGTTCGCGCCGTCGAAGTCTCAGCCGCAAGCTTTCACTACGCTCGCATTGCAAAAGCTCGTCTTCATAGCGTGTAATGTGTTGACGCTAGGTGTGGGATTGTGGAAGTGCCGCTCGATGGGACTGCTTCCCACAGGATCAGGGGATTGGCTTGCATTTGAACCGAGAGGGATGGTGCGTTCTTTCCGTGGTTCCCTTACTTTAGGAGATAACTGAAGACTTTTCTATATCCTTTTAAGGCTCCGGAGATTTCTCTCTTCTGATTACCTTTGCTTGTTTGAGATACTGTAATCGATCTGGGACGAAGATATTCTCTTCCTAACTAAATCATGGCTGATGACCCTGGCTGCAGAACTTCCCTCGAGGCCTCAAATCAGGTGGTGGCTGGGCCGTCTGAGAATTTCAAAGCTCCACCAGGAAGACGGCCCAAGGTAGGGCAGAGATGTGGCTCGACAAAACTTAACAAGTCTTTATCTGTGAGCGTCGTGGCAACAGGATCCCGAGCGCATATGTGATGTATGATAGATCGGGCGATGGTTTCTAAGCTACCTTGATCACCTTCTATGACTCTGCCTAAAATTTTTGGGAGTCCAGCTCGGTACAGTGAACATTGTACAGCACCCAGTTACCACAGTGGATATAGGTGTGCTGAGTCGTTTGATGGAGGGTACAGTATAGTGTGTGCCAATGTGTATAGAAATCTATTAGAGGTAATGAATGAGATTAGGATGTAGTAAGAATATCGATGAATGTGTGTTAAAGATCCACGAGATCGTCTAAGAAGGGCGGGAAACTACAGAAAATCCCCCATGACTAGGGAGATTGTCATGATACTCGCTCTCTTGGAGTCACGGAAAGGGCTGCATGATCGCCAGCAACTCTGCGGATCGTTGACTGGAGAACGGCGTCAACTCTGGCGTCGGGTAGATGACGCAGGACATGCTGCAGACCGCGTCGACAACGGTAGCCGAGGACGCGGCGTGGGTGGGCCTGGGTGTGCTCGTAGGTCCCTGTGGCGCGACAAACTGGGGTTGCTAGCGACAACGACGGTCTAGTTTGCTGAGGTAGGGATGTGTGCAAGCCCAGCATCGACGACTCGGGGGGCACCACTAATCCACATCCTGACGTCGGCCAGGATTTCCGACAGGGGCTTGCGTCGCTACATAACGTAGAGCCAGGCCTTTGAAGGGGTTTCGATGACGACGGGCCTGGATTTCGAGATGTGGGTGACGGAGCGACCCGACGGTGGCTAATGACACAATTGTTTTGGTGTTTATCGCCTTTCACGGGGGTGAGTCCCTTTCCGATCATCGCTGGCGTGCCCTTATCATCAACGGTTGGCGGGGGTATGTTTTCATCAAATATCTTGAGCCGCTTATACCTTTACTCGAATGACGCGGGGATCGCGTACGCTTGTCCCTGTGCCTTCTTGGCGACGTGGGAGTACCTCGGAGGGTCTCAGTATACTTCTGCGACGATGACTGGGATGTGCTGAGGGTACTCTTGAACCGCACGGGCCAGTTGGGATCGGGTGAGTAGGAAGGTGTGTCGCCGATGACAAGGGATCACGGGATTGGGGCTTAAAGATGAGTACGAATGATACGGTACAATATGTGGCGGAAGGATGCATCACTTGCTTCTGAGGCTCCTCTCCTTTCCTCAGCAACGCAGTATGACTTCGCGATGGTGGCTTGCTGTCAAGAGGTTGTGCAGGGGGTTTTCTTGAACCGCGCGGGCCAGTTGGGGTTGGGTGAGTACTAGGAAGGTGCGGTCTCGCAGATGTCAAGGAATCACGGGACTAGCTGGAAGATGACGACGAATGAAGGGTACATTCTATCGCGGACGGATACCTGTTATAGAGGCTCCTCTCCCTTCCCCCACAATGACGATGGCTTGTTGTCCAAAGGCTCTGCAGAGGGTGATCTGGGCGGATCAAGAGGGATTTGGTGAGTAGGAGGGTACGGTCTCGCGGGTGTCAGGGAATCACTGGACTGGAGCTCGAAGAAAAACACGTAGCAGAAGGATGCATCACCTGCTGCCGAGGTTCCACTCCTTTCCCCAACAACGCGTTTGGGCTGCCACCAGGGAGCCTAACAGTGGATGTAAGTCATTCAGGTGATCGAAGGACAGCACTTCATGCACCATGCAACGAAGGGACGGAAAATATCGGACATGATATCTTCCAGTGACTGGGACGAGGGCTAAATCACACATGATCATCTAGTTATCTGCCACGAACTCTCCATCCTCCGATGTGTCCATGAGGAGTTTTAGGGAACAGTCGGTCATCAACAATCCCATGAGGTCTTGACAGAGCGAAAGGTTGAGTTGACTAGGCGCATATACTGGTAAAAGATAACCCCACAACATACAGTAAATTGCTCCTTGCTTGTCAGAGGCTGGAGAACCGCCACCATGGACGAGATAAAGGTCAGCATTTTTCGCGCTAGCAAGTTGGCGGCTGGAAGGCCTCAATACTCGACGAGCAAGTAGACCTGAGAACGTAGGAGTCAACTTCCTCTATGTTGTGATATCGAGCAAAGAGGAACGCACCAAATTCTAGAACGCGCCTGAAGGTGGTTGGCACTTTGTTTTGCGCCGTGACCTAATTTCAACGAGTACACGGTCATCATACCCCACAAAGACGGTGAAGTTTACTTACAGTGCAGTTTACTTACAGAGTGTGATGGCTTGCTCAGAGTGCAATATGGGATACGAAATTATTTTGTCCGGTGTGGAAGCTGATAACGTTGTGGTATGGTACAGTAACATTGCTGCTAGAATGACGGTACAGCAAACTTTGCATTTAACGGCCAGACGCGGTCCGGGGTTCTTGCAAATGCAAGTCGAGGCAAGTGCTCTCGCGAGTTGTGGACCTCGCGGACCGATCGCGTTTTTAAATTTCTGCTGAGACGATAGTCGGTTCCCAAAACTAATCCCACCGATTAAATCTTTTTCCGTCCAGAGTGAGGCCCCGGGAAGCTCCCCTGACAACGTGTGTGTAGCTCACCGACAGCGGAATAAAAGAAACGGGACTCACGGGGGTCATCGTTTGGATTAGTTGGGTAGGTGGCTGCAGCCTGAAAGACATGTAGAAAATTTGTTATCGAGATCGAGCGGGAGATGGTGACGGTGACGGAATGACGATAGAGTTAAGGGCCCAATCGTCTGCGACCGTCAACGGCCAGTCTTGCACCGCGTGCGTATCAGTAGGCAATCATAGTGCTCATATGAAAGGTTTGACGGTGATTGATGGGTGGTGCAGCTGGGGGCGTTCTAGTGTAGGAGGCGCGGGATCTCCGGCATCGCAGGGACTGATTTTTGGTGAGGCGAGGGGGGAAAAATAACGAGGTGGTTGGTGCCAGGTTGGTGCGTCGAAGAGGACGTCGGACAATGACTTGTCTCAGAAGTCCGGCTTACAAAAAGTAATTGCCGAAATTGGGGGAATGCGCGTGAGGTCCGCTTGCTCTTGTCGCTTCTTATCCGAATCGCTCCCAAAAATTCTTCTACACCAACGAGTCCATGCTGCCTCTTGTGACGAATCTTGGTCCACAAAGAATCATGGAGCTTGTGTTTCTTAATCCTTGTACCCAGGACACGGCATAGTCACTATTCGACACATAGCCTCTTGAAGTCTTTTGCCCAGGCGACTTGTATTTTTGCGGGTTCATCCACAAATTTTCGAGCATATGGAGGATCGACATGATGGCTATGACGGACGCTTAATTTCGCGGTCCAGCGGCCAGAAAAAAAAGCAGTTCTGGTTTCTGATGCGAGTTGTCACTGGGTTTATCGCAAGAAGCAGCCAGGATTGTGGACACAGCGCTGGAAGAAATGAGGAGGTGGAATTGGAAAGTCAACTCTGGTACGTCGGTGAGCCCCCTTCCTGCGCACAGCCGCCATTCTTCTGCAACAAAGAGCCTTAATGTAAAGCCCTTTAGTGATTCGCAAACAGCGGCGTCTAGTTT
Source organism: Lyophyllum semitale (assembly GCA_018851285.1). Lineage (NCBI taxonomy): Eukaryota > Fungi > Basidiomycota > Agaricomycetes > Agaricales > Lyophyllaceae > Lyophyllum > Lyophyllum semitale. The sequence goes on along the minus strand of JABCKH010007638.1, from coordinate 20,550 downwards.
CTGTAGGCCAGGCGGCGGGATATCCGGGGCACCTGGAGGAGCAACACAATAACGTCCGTTGCGACCACAGCTAAAACTGCATCCACTCTTGCTTTTGTACAGCAGGTTCGGGGTAAGTTATTTTCAGAGCTTGCACTTGCATTACCTGGTATTTGAACGTTGACAACCTTCGAGGAACAGATCTTGGCCCAATGAACAATGCCGACGAGCAGAGCGGCGGTTGATATCAATTGGCGCAGTTGGTCAGATTTCCGCCTTGTTTCTCGAGGTATGTCATTTCACAACCTTCAATTGGTCCTAGCCACTGAGCTGAAGAGCTTCATCTAGTTCCAGGCGGCCATCTGCAAGATCCTTATCTTGGGCTTTGGAGGGTCTCTTGGTGAGGTCTTGAGATTGCCAACCATAATTTGCGCGCACACTGATAGAAAAACTTATTCAGATGGTGGAAATGCTACCTGTCGTTATTCATTGTGCGAGACTCGTCAGTGTGGTTGGAATCAAAAGTTCAACTGCTTCTGACTCACAGGACATGTGACCCGACGCAACAGTCACGCTTTCCATAATAGGAAAGAAAAGGGCGGCACCGCGGTACTTGCTCTGCCAGAGAGTTGACGTGGTGGGAGGGAGGAAATGAAGTCCCGAGTGACGCCATGGATCTCGAATGGATTCCAGCGTTCGTGGTGTAGAAATGATCCCCCAGCTGTCGCTGCTGTTCACAAGCCAAGGAATGGGAATGGATGAATGGCACCTCCGACATGGAATCTTTCCCATACATTGTGCGACATATCTCGCTCCATAATCACCTGCGGAATTCGATATATGGCACGCACGTCGATTTCGGCGTTCCAGCCCCATCATGAACTTGAGAACGAACGTTCTGGTATCACAGTGCTAGAACAATTTCCCTATCTGTGGTCCGTTCTTTCATTCGCCCAGGTACCTGCGAAGTGGTCTCTGTTTTTTTGGACCTTCTCAAACGTCGATCGTTTGCTGATGGTCAACGCACAGAGAAGTCTAGATTTGGAAAGTGGAGTTCTTGATGGCCGTCACAGAACTTTCTCTGATGTGGTTATGCGAGTTATCAGGCCTGGTGTTTGACGATACTTGCGTCAACTCGTCATCCTGTGCAGGATATGTCAATGTCGATCGTAGACGAGGCAGAAACAAATCCTCGATTGCCGTTGATCATGAACTGGATTGTCGTCACGCAGCCCGCGAGAAACTCGGTGACATGGGGTTTTGATATGGTAAACGCCGCGCAGAACCCACAATTTGACCCTCGCTTATGGCTAAGGTTCTCCTGGGTTTCAAATGTGGCGGGAACCCGTTCTCCACATTTTCCCTCTGTTCCATCCCCATCACCACCGTTCCCTTTTTTTAACTGCACTATGTCGCTCGAACAACACGACTTAGCGCATCATCGTCCATCCGCTGTCAACGAACGCTCAGCGCAGAATCTTGCGACCTCTTCGAAATCCAATTTTTTACATCTCAGAACGTCCCATTCTCGACACCGTGGCAGGCCGTCTCCCTATCCCCAACCGCAACATTCATTACACCAGCTAAACATCACTTACCTGGTGGGCGTATTACTCAACACTGTCTTTTCCAGCTTACTCACAGCTACTTGCTCTGAAGGATCCTGCAACCGTAGAAGAGCTCATTGAAATAGTCAGGCCTCGTGTATGTCTATTTCTGTGGACTCATTCTCCTCTCTTCACAAACCATATTCAGTCTCCAAGACACGCTCTTGCAGCTGTGCTTGAGCCTTCCGCACGCGGTTTCCATGACCAGGTATTAGGAGTCGACGGAGATCTAGAACATAGACCGGTCCGCCGTGTGCTCGCTATGATTATAGTGCGTCTATTTCTGTGTGGCAGGCTCTCTTTGTATTGAACCTTCCTACCTCAGGGTGACTTTATTGATGCATTGAAGCGAACAATGCTGGGGGTCTGAGCGCTCCAACGTCAAATACAGTTGCTGCTCCCTTTTCCTTGACCCGATCCTCGTACTTTATGCTACAGATTGTCACTCCGAGCCACCGGTGGCCGTTAATTCAACCGCCTTTTTTTGCCGCCACACAAGTGACCACAGTCAGCTACGTAGAGTATGGATCCGTCCTCAACACATTACAAAGTCGTGTCGGGTGTCCGATGTCTATGTTACTCCGCACACAACCAGCATACCGGAGGGGTGGGGCGCCTGGTAAAAAGTCGGAACCGCGATGGCTAATGTGTTCCGCGAGGGAAGCTGTGTCTGAGAGAATGTGTGGCATCCTGCAAGAGGTTCGAAATGTCAAGCATTGCGTGATCTGACCAAGGAAGAAGGAGAACAGTGAAGACAAGCTGTTGGACATGCAACTTATATATGTAACGTGACCGTGTTTTGGGGGGTGCGTTTAAAAAGGACGCGCAAAAGCCTTCGACGGAGGCGGTTTGGATGTTCTTGACAGGGATAATAAAAAGTTTTTTTTTTTACTAAAAAACTTCGTGTGTAGTATGCAGAAGACAGGCGACGCGATACCACAACCAAAATGTTGCTGGGACGAGGCGTGAGAAGACATAGAAAGAACCAGACAAAATACAAAATCCGGGTTGCGACAAGAGTGCTTCTCGATGACTATATGCCTTCGGGCTACACAGTGACAAGTGTCGGCCTGATATGGTGTCCAATCTTTCCGTTTTGTTCATGAGCGTACTCGGGGGTAATGTGTTGTTGGGTGCCGCGAGATCGAAGATGAGCAGTGAACAACCCGTGTATAAATTCCTTTGCACAATAGCTCGTATTGGATTCCCAGATCGTAGTTCCCAGGTAGCTTCAGCAGGTTTGTAGATCAGGAAGAGTCGCTTTTCTTGCTCATGAGGTCGGTGATACTCCAATCAAACTCCTTTGTAAGGACAGCGCGAGTAGCGTCGATCACAATGTGGTCGAGTCGACAATGCCACAATTCTGGTGTTTCACGTACTCGTTCGAAAGCTGGAGCGGCGAGGAGCACAGATGGTGGGATGGTAGCAGACGGAGGTGGGAGCGGAGCAGACAATGTGGTAGGGTAAACAAATTCACATCGCAAGAATGACCGACGATGAACGTCCGCAAGAAAAGTAGAGCCAGGAAAAATTGAATGATCGGCAGGGAAACGTGCGAAGGTATGAGCGCCGTGACGCCAGTCAAACTCGATATGACGATCCGTCATTGCACCAACGGAAAGTAGATTAATCGGGCAAGAAGGAGCATGGAGGCAGTCACGAAGGCGAAGTGTGACAACCTTGCCGTCTGTGCATGTTACACGAAGGCGTACTTCGCCGCGGGCAAGCGTCGTGAGTGATCCGCAATTAGCTGTCAGGACCGGAGTTGCAGCCGTGGTATTGTACGTCCAAAATGCTGCTCGATCGGTGAAAATGTGGTCACTGCAGCTTGAGTCGAGAAGACATTATATAGCTGCATATGTGTCGCGAAGCTGACTGGATTAGTGCTGGAAGTGAAGTGATTGAAGCGAGTAGGCGTGGTATTGAGACACACCGGTCCCTCGAGGGCAGCATTAAAGGAAAATCCATTGGTCGATGGTGCTACCGGCATGCCAAAGCCAGCAGGTGTAAAACCTGTATCTGTCGCAAGTGTTGGTTCAGAAGCTGAGTCCGGACCATCTGCGAAGTGAGCTTGAAGAGGTTGTTGTCCACCCCCAGGGGTACCGCTATCAAGACGCCAAGTGTTCACTGTCTAATTGGTGTGTTGTGGAGTAGAAGTGTTCGTGCGTAGGGGACGAGCCTGTCGAGTGGAGGCGACATTGGGTGGGTTGGCTGGCGTCGCCTGAGGGTGAGGTGGTGCGGGATGAGAAGGGAGGGCAGGTGTAGTAGGTAGACACAAGGAGGAAGAAGGTCGATGCATTCGATGGCGCGGGTTCAGGTGCGAGTTCAGGTGCTGATGATCAATTTCGATATCAAAAAATGTTTTGAATACAGCATCGAAGGTAGGGATCTTGTCCTCGGATCCTCTCAGAAGCGCACGGCAGCCAGTAATATCGACGAGGTGTTGAGTGGTACTCGGAAATTGGTCGAGAAACGCAGTCAATCCATCCCGTATCTCCCAAGGATAACCAGCGGAATCGAGTTGATTGATGCCAGAGCGCCAACTCGAGATGAAGTCCAAGATCCGATGGGGAGCGCAGGTAAGGCCACGGAGGCGACTCTTAATCACCTGCGCAGACGTCCAGTCACCGATTCCATGATGGCGGCGAAGAGTCTCGAAGATCTCGCGGGCTGACCGTTTGGTTCCGAAGACTTTACCATGTCCGGGGAGGGTGCCCTGAATCGGTCCTGAAAGACGCGAGACAAGGACATGACGCGCAGTGCCGTCATCGAGCCACCAATCACGCCAGGCAGTAACTTCGTCAGGGGAAGAAGCTGGGGAAACAACAGGAGGATAGGTGGGGATCAAACTCGGATCATACGGCGTGCCTGGAGTAGGAGGATCACATAAGTATGTGATTGGCAAGATCGAGATTTTCCAGTAGACCGCTCGCCGCCGTGGACCAGGGTCCCCAATCGTGTTTCCCAGTGAGAATGGGGATGTGCGTAGTGGAAGGCAATCTCCCATCACGAGTACGAGGAGTACGTGCAGGTGGGACTACTAGATGTGGCGGCGGTGGAGGCACGACCGGAGGTGGAGGGCACTGAGGCAGTGGAGGTGGCGGTACGAAGTAGTGCGTAGGTTGAGGCACGTAGCCGGGAAGGGTCTGATTCGGAATAAAGCCTGATGGATGAGATGGGAATGAATAGAATCGGGGATTTGGTGGAAATTGAGGATTCATTGAAAAAACAGGCGTCGAGCGGGGAATATGCGGATAATGCTGCGGGAAAGCGAAATCAAACAGTGGCTTCGATAATAATGGGAAAGGCGCATGACGATAACTATGGTTTGGAATGATGCGATGTTGGTTCTGAAGCATATGCGGAGTGTCACGACATTGTACAGTTGAATTTGGTTGAGCTTCACTGGAACGATGTTGTGGTACCGTATCTTGTTGTAAAGGGTGACGAGATCCAAAAGACATATGAGAGCGAAATCTGTCTGAATGATGTGATTGCGGGGAGTCAGGAGCTCGCCATGAATCCATGAGACCGAAAATGGGCGCCTATGACGCCGGAGTGCAATCACAAGATGGAGACCAATTGGGGAAATCGCGTTGAGGGGAATCGCCCAGGAGAATCGAGAAATTGAGCTGTTTTCTTCGAGTTTTCTTCCCAAGAATCGTCGTACGGTCTTAGGGCCGGGAACCCATAACCTGTCGGCCTGGAACGCGTAGAGCGAAGCTCAGTGTCAGGGAAGATGATAGGTGACAACTAATCCTATTACCTGCCAGTGGAACGCGTAGACCTAGTGACCGCGCGGCGTGTATGTATGCGGTCACGAATCACGTGGTGAGGGTAACAGAAACGATGATTCTGATGAATAACGTAGGTCCCCCACGCGACTCCTCTGCTCGCCATAGCTGAAATCGATACTTTCATTACACTCTTATTAGGAGGGAAACTCAGTACACAAGACATCAAACAAAATACAGAAAGATAAAAAGCAAGTGAGAGCGATCATGAACAGGAAATTAACCATCATCTCATTCTCTAATAAATTCTGGGACCGGCACAGTTCGAGGTGTTCTTCTTCATTCGCGTCGGCAACACTTGCGCCGGTAGCGGCGTCTTGGGGTAGCAGCATCTATGCTTCGGCTTTTGCTTTGGCGGCCATCTGCAAAGGCGCAACGACACGTCAGAAATGAGACGAGGAGCAAAGGGAAAAACGGAGAACATACAAGGTTAAGCGCAGAACCGGCCTTGAACCACTCAATCTGGCCCTCGTTGAACGAGTGCGCGAGCGAGACCTCCTGTAATCGACAACGGCGTCAACTCAAGCCCCACGACCGCCAAAAAAATAACCCACCTCAGTCTTCCCATTCTTATGGTGTAACCTCAACGTCAGGTTCTTTCCAGGCGCAAACGTCTCCAGGCCCACAATGTCCACCCGATCATCAGGCTTAACCTTATCATAGTCGCTAGCGTCCGCGAACGTGAGCGCAAGCATGCCTTGCTTCTTCAAGTTGGTCTCGTGGATACGAGCGAACGAGCGGACGATGATGGCGAGGCCGCCGAGGAAGCGAGGCTCGAGGGCGGCGTGCTCGCGGGACGAGCCCTCACCGTAGTTGTGGTCGCCGACAACGACCCACTTGATGCCCTGGTCGCGGTAGGACGCGGCGGTCTGGGGCACAGGGCCGTACTCGCCGGTGATCTGGTTCCTGACCTTGTTGGCCTCGCCATTCTCAGCGTTGATGGCACCAATAAGGCAGTTCTCTGGAGCGAAATGTGATTAAGAGGACTTGCGGGTCTTAACAAGATACGTACGAGAGATGTTCTCAAGATGGCCACGGTACTTCAACCAAGGACCGCCGGCAGAGATGTGATCAGTAGCTATAGGCGAGACGAAAGTCAGGTAAAGTCATAGGCGATAATAGGACGATACATACTGCACTTGCCAGCGACCTTAATCAGGACGGGGAGGTCGGTGGGAGTCTTGCCGTCCCAAGGAACGAAGGGTGTGAGGAGCTGGAGACGATCAGACTTGGGATCGACAGCAACCTGGACGTTGGCGCGATCCTCGGGAGGAGGCATGAAAGAATCCTGGCCGGGGTCGAAGCCGCGAGGAGGGAGCTCCTTTCCGTTGGGCTGAGAGAACTTGAAAGGTTTGCCATCGGCGCCAATCAACTCATCAGTGAGGGGGTTGAACGAGAGGCGTCCGCCGAAGGCCATGGCAGTTACGATGTCCGGAGAGGCGACAAAAGCGTGGGTGGCGGGATTGGCATCGTTACGGCCGGTGAAGTTACGGTTGTACGAGGTGACAACTGTAAATGCAACACGATCAACTTGGAACGTCTGAACAGGTGTGCGAAGACGTACTGGTGTTAGGCTCGCCCTTCTTGACATCTTTCCTGTCCCATTGACCAATGCAAGGTCCGCAAGCATTGGCCAGCACCAGTCCACCGATGTCATTGAAGGCAGCCATTTGGCCATCACGCTCGATGGTGGCGCGGACTTGCTCGGATCCGGGGGTGATAGTGAACGTGCTCTTGACCTGGAGGCCATGCTCGGCGGCTTCCCTGGCGATGGATGCAGAGCGGGACATGTCCTCGTACGAAGAGTTGGTGCAGGAACCAATGAGAGCAACCTTGATCTCGTCAGGCCAACCGTTCTTCGCTGCTTCCTTGGCGAACAAGGAAATGGGGGTGGCGAGATCTGGGGTGAAGGGTCCGTTAATATGGGGCTCGAGCTCTGAGAGGTTCTGTTAATTGTGAAATCGGTCAGTCTGCTGTTGGCGTTAACGCTGGCGGGCAGGAGACTTACAATGGTAATCTCTTCATCATACTGAGCTTTCTCGTCGGCTTGCAAGTTGTGGGCAAAGCTTTGGGCATATTGGGCGATTTGCGGGCGATTGGTAGCGTTGAGGTAGTCGACCATGCGCTTGTTGAAGGGGAAGAGAGAGGTGGTCGCGCCTATTTCAGCACCCATGTTACAGATGGTGGCCATACCAGTGCAGGACAGAGATTCGACACCGGGACCCTTGTATTCGACGATAGCGCCAGTTCCGCCCTTGACAGTGAGGATGCCCGCAACCTTAAGAATAACATCTGGGGAAAATGAGTACGCAGAGGACGTATGGAATCCGGGCTACTCACCCTTGGGGGTGGTCCAGCCGCCGATACTGCCAGTGAGCTGAACGCCAATGACCTTCGGGCATTTGAGTTCCCAAGGAAGGCCGGCCATTACATCAACAGCATCCGCACCACCCACACCACAGGCAATCATACCAAGACCGCCGGCATTTGGTGTATGTGAATCCGTACCGATCATAAGACCACCAGGGAACGCATAGTTCTCAAGGATAATTTGATGGATGATACCAGAACCGGGTTTCCAGAAGCCAAGACCATACTGGAGAACAGAAGCGGAGTGTTAGTGAGTTGTTGCACGGGGCTTTGGTGTGGAGTCCACTGACCTTTGCGGTGGCAGTTGCCAAGAAATCATAGACCTCCTTGTTGATGTCAACAGCGCGAGCCAAATCCTTGACGCCTCCAACCTGTGCCTCGATAAGATGGTCGCAGTGCACGGTGGTGGGGACAGCAGCCGTGGCCATGCCGGCAGACATGAATTGGAGGAGTGCCATCTACCAATTACGTCAGTTTCGAATTTCTGTGACGTAGTAAGATTATTACCTGAGCGGTAGCATCCTGGCATGCGACTCGCTGCGACACAGTTATTATGGAAAGTAAGATAAAAACAATGATATGCTCACGTCGGGACGAAGCCTGAGGTAGCTGACACCTCTCTCAATGTCTTGGCCATGAGGGTCGTCGAGATGGCCGTACAGAATCTTCTCCGACAACGTCAACGGGCGTTGCAGTCTAGAAGAAAAGAATCAGGGAGCTCTATGGGTGAAAAACGTAGGGACCGAGTACCTTTCGCGAATGATAGCGAGGTTGTCTTCGATGCGTTGATAGTTGATGTAGGCGCCCTTTTCGAGCAATGACATGGGTACTTTTGTGTCGCCAATGCGGGGTGCATGGGTGGCCAGACCTGCGGCCAGCCGCTGTAGCGCCCGCATTGCGGTAGCAGTCTTGTTTGCGAGGTTGAGCATCGTCAGCGATGCTCACGACGGAGCGATGGAGTCGGAACAAGAGTGTATGGAGAGTTCCGGACTTTTAAAGAAATTTATTCATTTGAGACACGTGAATTGTCAGCGCCTTTCAGCCAATTGCAGCGCGCCCTTTACAGCCGAATTCCTTACAACCCCGGCCCCGGGCCAACTTGGACCTCACTCAACCAACAGGCCTATCCTGTCAATACCATGTTTTAACAACACAAGATTTCAACTGCGTCGTCGCCCTCATCAATTGCGCTGCAGTTGCTAACATATGGATTTGCGCTCGCAACATCGCTCCTTTTGTACAGTACGGCTGTTGTATTCACGAGGACACGAACAAGAAAGAAACGGAAAGAAATGTTTATTGCGCCGTTGCGAGGCCAGACTCAGAGGCCGAGTTCCATAACCTCCTGGAAGGAAAGGATCCTCGGCCCAGGAATCTCCGTGAGGTATGCTAAGACCATTCCCAGCAGTCGCCCAAAAAGTCAGCATCTCGCACAGCTCACATCCAGCGCAACAAAACACCCACCAATCGGCTGCTCCTCGTCCGGGAACTCCATCGCCAAGTCCCACAAATCATCCTCAATATACTTCGTCGCCGACACAGGCAGTGTGAACAGTACGAGCCTAGGGTCCGTGATCTCCTTGAGCGTGCGGAGCGTCGCCGCCTGCCGTGACGTGTCGATATAGTTGAGCATCACGACGACGGACTGGATGTGCGCGTTCGCGAGCGCGGCGTTCACGTGCAGGACGGCCTTGTCGTCGAAGTCGGGCACGAGCGCGAGGTGCGTGAGTGCGGGAAAACGGGGCGCGGGGTGCTCCCACCCGTCGACAAGCGCAAGGTGTGTGAGCTTGCGCAGGGACGAGCCTGAGGGCGCAGACTCGGCCTGGAGGAGCGCGGTGAGGTTCTTGGTGGAGATGAAGAGCGTGTGCAGGGGGCGCTTGTCGGCGAGGCGGTAGATGTCGGCGAGGCCGTCGCCGTTGAGGGTCGCGTAGAGCCCGAGGTTGGTGACGCCGGTGCAGACTTGGATGATGGGTAGGATCTGCTCCGGGGTGAAGTTGCCGTCGAAGTGGAGGCTCTTGACGTATTCAGCGAAGAACCCGGCGGGGCGGGCCTCGAGGGCGAGGTTGAACTTTTGGAGGGTCGTGAGGGCATCTTTATCGGTGCGGTGGTAGAGCCGCTGACCGTTGAAGAAGAGCTCGCGGTATATGATGCGTTCGGCCCTGTGAGCAGGCGGACCGTTAGCCTCGATGCTCATACACACTCCTCAATGGGAACTGCACCATGTCTGTACCTCTCGAGAGACTAATGCAAGGCGTGGCGCAAATAGCGGATAGAGGTATGCTGTTGTCTCGAGGATATCGCGTTTAAGATCGACAGGAAGCCCGTCGAGAAGGCCTGGTCTGATATACGTGCTGAATCGGGTGTTGACCATGAAGGGCTAACAATAGAAATTTGTGCCCAAGCAGTAGTGGTAGTAGCTGTGAAATGTGAGTGACTGCAAGACATGATCAAGAGATCACAGTCGCGATACTGGTAATGGGGTCACGGGATAAATTTATCCGGACGCGTCTGAACGCGACGTGTGACGCGACTCTAGCATCCAGGGTATATAACTTATTATAAGGGTACAAAAGAGTCCATAACAACACAGCATCCGTTCCGAGTCCCTACAAAAACCCTATCGTCACTGAGCCTGCTCTTTGTTACTCGCCACCCGAGCCTTGACGAACTGTCTCCCCGCCCTCCTCAACAAAGCGCGTCGACCAATACCGCGCATATCCACATAGACCAAGCCAACATTCCGCGCAGTCCCAGCCATCAGCAACGAAGTCTCGGCTGCGTCAGGGCCATATCTAAACCAACGCAAGACATCATCCGCACAGCGGGCTGAGAGACGAGAAACGACGTACTTATGGCGAACAACAGTTCCAATCGTCTCGGTCCCCCCATCCAAAAGCCGTCGTGTCTCATGGTCAATTGTAGAAAGAATGAGATCAGCAGAGAGCAGCACTCGATCCGTCTTCGACAGTGGGCCCCGTGGGTGCGGTGCGTGGATCACATTCTCCGGAGGACCTGAGGCGGTGCGCGGTGGGAGAGGAGGCGGGACGGGCGACGCGGACCGTCGCGGTGGCAGGGGTGGTTTATCAGCCGGGAAAGCGCCTGGTGGTGGTGGCCCGCCGGAGTATGCAGGCGGAGGAGCAAGGTGTGACCTTGGCCCAGAAGGCGAAGGCGTGCGGGACGGCAGTTGTGGAGGTACTGTGGTTGGGGATAGCCTGCTTGGAACGGGGGATGGCTTGGGGAGAAATCGTCTTGGCTTCTTGGGCTGGCTGCCCATCGCTCGCCTGATCATGTTGTCGACCATCATCACGGTCTTTGTGCTGACCTTGACGGCCTGCCCACTCACGGCATGGACTCCTGCGAGGCCCTTGCGGGTACGCTCAGACGTCAGGAAGACAAGGGTACGAGAGGGCGGGGCAGGCGCGGATGACCCGGAGGCCGAGTTGGATTTAGAGGAACGCGATGGAGAACGAGATACGTAGTGGTTCGATGCCGCGGTTATCGTCGTGAGAAGAAGATTCGTCGTTGTGGATATTGCATGGCTGCCTGAGGATGAGTATAATCATTCGACAGGATTAGAGGAATAGCCATACCTTACAATTGTAGCAGACTTCGTGATCCAGTCCTGTTGGTCCGGAGGAACTGCCCGAATAAACATCTGGAGCGCAGTCGCATCTTGTTCCTCCCCAGACCGGGTTTCCGGCACCTCTATAATGACAGCATCGTTCTCGTGCCCATGTTCGTAGAGTATGGGATCCACCTGGACCTTGAAGTTGGTATCGTCGAACTGTCCTACCACCTCTCCGTTGCTCTGATTGATGACGACAAGGCGACCACGAAGGTCTCCATGGCCTCCCGGGAAGCCAGAGCCTATGATATCGCTGCCTCCTGCTGGAGTTGTGGTAGGATGTGTAACGGACACCGAGTCGGGCAAGCCTCTAAGGTCGGCATACTGGGCCAAGATGGTCTCGAACGTCTCGAGGTCTTCCATGCAACGCAGGTTGGCCTCGGTTGGCGTGGGTGGCGACAGGGTTATAACCATCTGAGAAGGGTCTGATTCAGTCCCAGAGAAGGTGTATGTCCTCCAATCCGAGCCATCCGTCCTCTGGACCACTCTCGCAGGATCTATGGGAGTCTCTATGATACCAAGGCGGAGAACGAGATACACATCCCGGTCGACGGGATTCGAGGCGTCCGGGACCTGGACAGTGACACACTCGAGATTAAGTGTTCCGGACTCGGTGGCACCATGAGCAGAAAGGGTCGTATTTGGAAGGGTCAAGAGCAGGAAGGCTTCGGGGGTGGCCATGGTGGATTGAAGGAAAGAAGGGATTTACGCACCGCCATGGTAGTGCCAAGCTGAGGGATACCACCAATCAGATAAGATCCTGATTATCGCTACGACGCGTTGCCACGTGCCCAACACGCGTCGAGCGTGACGGGTCACAAATGGCCGCTTTGCTGTTCTGGGTATGTGTAGGACAATGCCCGACGATATCCTGGCCAAATCCTGGCCAGCCTCTCTGCGCCATATCATTCGACATCCGATCCTCCCAGATCCAAAGTCAGATCTTTTTCTTGGGATGGAAGTCATGGCCGACTCGAGCGCTACCACCGCCAATTTCAACCGCGAAAAACGACCCAGTGCCCCTTCTTATAGAGGCGTATCTATCCTCACAGACAATGACAACCCGCCGTATGATGTCCCTGTGTCTTCGCGACCTTCTCCCGCTTGGACCGTGGCCAGCTACGCACCACACCCAGTGGCAATCTCAGAGAATGTAGTATAAGAGGCGATGGGGACTGTCGTGAGTCCTCACCAAATCTCCTCCACCCATCTACCCTCATCACTATATCAGCCTTATCCATCATGCTTCTTGATATCAAGAATATGTTGCGTGCCGACCACCCAGCTCGGGAGCTCGTGGCAAAGATCATACCAGGTCCTGGGTACAATGTCCAAAAGGCACCGACCCCGGACGAGGGCGCCGAGCGTCCCCCACGCAAGTCGAGCCTCCGCACCATGGCATCGGAACTTGATAACCTCTCGCTGGAAGACTTCGGTGCTGGAGCCTTCAATGCAAAAGTTGAACACCAGTTGAAGATCAATGCGTGGAAGGCGGCCATCCGAGCCGCTCCCGAGGACCCTGAATTTACGTTCCCTCCAGCGCCGAATCGCAATCGTAATGCTTATGGTCTGGTAGTTAGAGAGGACTCCGACCTCTCGACTATCTTTGGGTCCGACTACACCGCGAGCAGCACGGAGACGATCAAAGTCGTCGACTTATTCTCCAAGGCAGAAATTCACTCCAAGGTACGTTCACATCGAGCGTCATCATCATTTTCTTGATACTCAAAAGTTTCGTAGAAAAACGCGTTCATTCCTCCTCTGATCATCGGCTACAACGATGTCATCGGCGACCGGCGTCTTGCACCCAAACAAGATGGCTTCATGTACTATGACATCTCGGTTGATCCTTTGCACCACATCATCTCTTGCCGAGGCGTGACCGCGCTCCCGGACGCCCCCAGCCAGCAGTTTCTCAAGCGCCATGCGGTCCGCGTTTTCTTTGAGCTTCCTCCCGTCCCTAGCATACAGAATGGTCCCTTCTACAAATACATTGGGGATTACTACCTCAAGATGTCAGAGACGTACCTTTCCAAGGAACAGTGGGCTGTCGCTAGCCAAGACGTACGTCGCTGACCCTTGACCCTTTTTCGATTGACTGACCATTTTTTTTAGATAAAAGATGTCTTCGTGAGCCGCTTCATCAAGGCTAACAACAAGACAGACAACTACAGGACCCCAAACAATTTCACCAAAGAACAGGTCCACGACCTCTTCACCCGTATCGGCAATGTCTTTCCTCTCGTCCTCCTCCGCCAGGCCCACCACATGGCGCCCAAACTATCCTACGACGCCGCCTCCTCCGCGTCGGAGGAATCATTTGGAGTACTACCAAGCACCGCTGCCTCTCTGGATTCCGCCTCGGTCTATTCGCAGGAAAGTGCGCCGCGGGATGGCAAGGATCGCCCGTTCGAGTCTTACTCCGCCGCTGCTGGTCTTCGAGTCCCGTCTTCCCCCACTTTTGCTCCCGCCCGGCGTGGTGGCGTGGTGGCCTACAAGGACGGGGCACAGGTGATCTATCAGGACCCTGGCCACCCTCCCTGCTACTCCGAGGGCCGAGATGGCTTTAATGAGGAAGAACATGTTTTGGAGAGGAGTGTCTTCTCAGACGATTCCGATGACGAGTGCAATGGCGACGATTCAGACGAGGATAGTGCTTATGAAGCTATCCTGAGCGCCCAGGAATTGGGCCCAGCGTCTCTGCGGCAGACCGCCGTTTTTGCTCGCATCCCCTTGTACCAAGAAGTAGGAAGACGAGGCTCATTCTGAGGTCACGATGCTGACGCCTGAAGCCGGCCTCTCCATCATGGTGGTCCTGGGCTGGTTCGACAGCTTTCTCGACTACGTCTATTGCATTGCGATTCTCGATCTGTATTTGGTACTTTTGACACCACTGTATCGTTTCCCAGCCATGTCTTATTCCCACTGTAGCATCTATTGTATTCCATTGCAGCATTCCAGTTCTTACATACATCTACCTTCTACTTCAGCATCATCTTACGTTAATAGCATTTTTGTCTTAACTACCTCGACTCCGTGATGCGGTGTCAGCGAGTGATGAGAAGATGATAACTTTATACTGCGCAGCTGCAGGTCCCTGGCGTTGAAACCTAGCAAGAGGTAGCGCACAGTGTAGCGCTGACAAGTGATTACAACCCGAAGTTCTTTGTCGAGAATCTGCAGAGCCTTGCAGAGCACAAGAAACTCCTGCACTCGACAAGGAACTTTCTGTCTGAAGAAGCCACAGAAAACGGGGAAGTAAGACTGGGAGCGAAGAGGTTAGAACCAAGTTAGAACTATTCGTATGTAGTCTTGTGCAAAATAAAAGGAGAGACAAAAGGTTTGCGAGAGGCACGACCCACTGCGCGTCTGACGACATGCCCTGATCTCCGAAGACTAACTCGGCGAGTCCTGCAGATTGCGGAATTACTTCCCTGGCCTGACAAGGACATATTATTCCAAGTGCAAGTCACCCTTTACAGAGCGAGGAACTGTGGTAACCAAGTTTTCTGGAGGGGACAGTCTTGAACCAGCGCACTCATGGAGTTTACCGCTGAGAGAGACCACTCACATTCCCGGTTGGCGGCCGCTACAGCCGTTCCACCATTGTACATTGCAAAGACATCAACTATACTTATAATTAAATGTTCTTCAAATGTGCAATTTTAGACCCTTGCAACTACCTGTCCTTTTTCAAAGGATGGTCCTCTGGTTGTGGACTTCTCTTTCTTTCATTTTGTCATGTCCTTCCTACTCTCCCCGTTGGAGTGGCCGAACCTGAGTCGAACCACGGCTAACACAACGAGACTGAAGAGAAGCGGATGAATGAATCGATGAATCCCTGTCTACCGCGAGCCCTCTGTCTACTCCGAAGCCTCTGCCAAACATCTGTCAATAATCTCCTTCTGCGCTCTGCCTATGTCCTAATCTGGAGTTTCGTCCGACGATACTCCACCGTTCATGGAAGTATTTCGATATAGTTTACAGCCTGTTGCACCGTTCACTTGGTCTGGAGTTGAAGTACGAGGGAATGTCAAGTGAACTTTGTGTTATTGTATACTTGCTGCGCTCGAAGTGCACACCACTAGGCGACCTGCGAACAAGCTGCCAATATATAAAGTTTAAACCGGAGTGGATGGTATCTAATTCTGCATTGCGACCACGCTGCGAGGGATATAAAGTTGATGTATGTATTTGCTTGTGGATCTGCATCGAATCTCGTGCTGCAAGTAGGCCGCATCAGAGCTCTGACTTGTTTTCGTTGACCTGGCGGCGAGACATCAGCAAACACATGTTTTAGTCATCATTCTACTCGCCTTTACTCCATAAGCGTCCGTTGAAACTTGTCCCAAGCTTCCTGCAGCAACTGCGTAAAGGGAGGCTATCAGAAGAGACTATAACCCACACAACGATAATACATACTAAACACATAGCCGTACTGGCCCGATGTTGTGCCCCAGCTACAATGTATCTGGTATTAATGATCAAGATCATACAATCCTGTAATGATGTTCTTGCCTGTTTTGCACAATCCAATACCTAGGATCAACATGTGATCAGCAGCTGTTACTCTCGGGAAACGAAAGACACCCGCTTACAAGTAATTTTTGCCCACCCCACCCTTCTGAAACATACCGTAACCGATAATTGCCACTATAGGGTGTGAGCAAAATTGAACACGATACGCAGCTATACTTCTATGAAAGAAAACGCACTGGCATGGTTGTCATAGCCGCAGTTGGCTTTGGGATAGTCGGGGTGATTGTCATCTTTCAGCAACGAATCAGAGGTTTTTTTCGGAAATTCCCATTGAAGCAAGCTTACAGAACACAACTTCGTCGCTATGACTAGCAAGAGTCTTAGCGTACGCCATAAAAGCGCTGGTTGGAGTAAACTAGTCGCAATCAGTACCATGACAGCAATTTCAATGCACCACTTACTGCTCCATAGATTGGTCCGATTGTCTAAGTATTCCAAAATATATCAGATACAACTCAACACAGTGAGATATTGGGAAACCATACAGAAAGATGCTGCTTCATCTTATCCCAAGGTACAAGGCCATCGTCTTTGGCATATGGAAATAGTATATAGTCCGTGACATATGGCAGGGGCTGGTAGGACGATGAGAAGCAGTTATTCTGAAGAAGTTTCAACTCAAAGCGAAGATTTGGCCAGTTGTAACACCACGCACGTTGCAATTGGGAGAATCCCTGGTACTGAAAGGAACACACGTCTCAGTAGGCATTTTATTGTGGCGAAGCTATTGCATATAGCCCATGATTAATTTTCAATATTAGACAATGCGAGGGAAAGAGTCCATACCTTCGCTTGCAGGTTGCTGATGCATGAAGTACCAAGTTAGAAGGCGATTAAATTCAAGAAATGAAACGCTTGAGCGCACGGAAAGGTATTCCCTATGATATAGTGCATCAGGGCTGGGGGCATGAGATAGGAAGTTGCAGGCTTACCACGATTAATCGACGCCTGTTGTGCTTGACACATCGCCAACCAAAGTGGAGAAAGCTCTTTCGATACTGTCCTTGAATACTTGGTCATAATTGACGCCTAGGCATATGAGGAAAAAAAGCACAGGAGGCCAACGTAGACAGACACACCTCGACCATGGTCGTTAGCGTGAACGAAGCTTCCATTCACCCCATTAGCATTCTGGACCATGTTCTGCGACACAACTTACCACACAACGAAGTGGTGAGCTGATTTTTCCGGGTCGTTTTGATCGATTTCCGTGGGTCGAAGCTAGTAGGCGCACAACGCACTAAATCACGACGTGTGAGATGAGAGTTTGCGTAGGCTTCTGCTGCCTTTGCTCCTGCTGTGGCATCGGCTTCCATTTGTGCCACTGAGATAGGATTGCCCTCAGGGACAGGTGGACAAGTTGGTGCAGTGTTCTGGTCATTTGAAGCTGGAAAGACAGTTCATCGATTTCTTTGAAACGAATGCGCGATGGCACATACGTGGAACGCGTCTGAACGAAACCGTCCCATATTTCAAGGTCTTGGGTTGATTCATGACGTTGTATAATAGGCATCGCACTGTCGCTCCATCGATGTTTGTCCCCACGTTAAATCTATTCACGTATGTCAGCCCAAAGTGGGACAGCGGTTGGAGACCTATGGCGTACCCAATGCATCCACTGGTGCTAGTGCACTTGGAGCGACATTCAACAAGGTTATTAACCGTCCCTTGGAACATTGGCTGGTCCAGGTAAAGGACAAGGTTTTCAAACTACTATAATATCAGACTTCTCTTTGAACAATCGAACATAAGATTATTGACTCACCGTGTATGTGAGAGCATCACACTCGCATCCATCGGTGTTGATCTTGTAGCATAAAGATGCACAGCCGTTCATATCGCACTGCTTGGCACCATTTCCGATATTATCACGACAACTGCAAAAACTGGTCAATTGTACTGGAATTGTAATGAGGATGCACTACGTGTACCTATTCACGAATACTCGGTCTCCTGTGTTACCGGTGAGACAAAAACAATGTTGTGGAGGTGGTATACAGTAGCGTACCTCCGTCTGAGCATCTGGCAGCTGCGTTGGATGCCAACGAACCACAAGAGGACGACCAATACAGGATAGCGGAACATTTGGGCTCCGGTGTGTACCTTTTGTCCCAAAAAGCAACACCCAGATATTTGGCCGGACCTGCACCATCGGCAATCGCTTTTCTCTCCATCTCGTCAAGAAGTAAGGCGATTTGCACCGCGGTGAGACCAGCAAGGCCGGGAATCAAAACTGAGGGGAGTGCACCTAGAAAACCACATTGTCAGTAAGGAGTCGATATATGTGCGGCGGAAGTAAACTCACGCTTTTCAAGATCTTCTGCAGTTTCGGAGCGTCGAGTCAAGACTGGACTCGTAGCAGCTTGAAGTGCCTTTTGGATCTTGTATGCTGCAAATATATATTCACTCTCGCTAATCAATCCGTCGCCTAGAAAATAATCGAGCTTGTATCAACATCCAGTGGAATCACATAGGTAGACCTTACCATCTAAATCTAATGCAGCCATAGTGGTGTTCGTAATCGTCTCCGGGGACAAACTCGGATAGGTGTTGCCCAATCCTCTCATAAGGATAGGATTGACATTGATCATAATGTCCATTTCAGAGCTATCAATGTGTCCGTCGCTGTTGATGTCAACTGCAGCGAAATTTGACCGATGCTGAGAGTCGACTGAGAAACCATTCCTTGTCAGCCATGATCACTATCGAGGAGTGCGAGATGGACGTACGCTGGAACATTAAATCACCAAAAAAGCTGTTCCGAGAATCTTTGGAGTTGAGGAAATCGAGGAGAGGAGACGCAGGGAAAGTGTTCCCAGGAGAAAGGACTGGGAACTCGGACCAGGGTGAGAAGGTGGGCTTATATGTGCCTTGTATTGGTGCCTGTGGAGGTGCCTCGATGCAAAGAACTTGGTCTGCGTACAGCGCAGTGCAGTTTAAGGACGGGTTCAGCTCAACGAGCTTGCCGGAAACTAGTTGGTTATTTTGCTCAATCAGGGCGCACCAATCTCCAGGTTGGACCTGTAAGTATAGTAAGACAAGTCATGCTAGTGACGTATTCTGTTGATGGAACTTACGCGGTATATCTCTCCACATGCAGGGAGAACGCACACAACATCTCCAGGTTGCATATTGGTGCAGTTGATTTTCCCGTTCAGCGCCATGAATTGGTTCAACTGTAAACCATTCGTAGTGGCAAGAGCAGAGCAGGTGTCTCCCAGAGTGACTGCAAGTTTCGTCTTGCATGGAACAGTGGGAACAACCGGTTCTGGGAAAGGAGTTGAGGTCGGCGCCGGAATACTAGGGGTTGTGGCCGTGGGTGCTGCTATACAAAGACATTGCCCGGCAAAAATATCCCTATAAATCGAGGAGGTATGAGAAAAGTCGGAACTCCAGGCAATGAAAGTGTACTCGCGCACAGATCAAGCCAGGGTTAAGTGACATGATTAACCTCAGAAATAGCCTGGTCAGTTTCTATCTTCGCACACCAGTCTCCCGAGACAACTGAGTACGTCTTAGAGCAGGGGAGGCCAAGACAGACACCAGTTCCGATCGGAAGTGTTGTGCAGTTGATGCCTGGGTTCAGTGCCGCCAGCTGAGCCTGAGTGATGTGCGCTGCACCAGCAATTGACCAGCATCCTGCACGTGAAGATATGTCAACAAGACAGACTAAGAAGGAAAATGAGCTGGGAAAAGACACACCGTCACCGGAAACCACTGTATATAGAGTGCCACACTCGCTTTGGAGTTTTGCAACCTGGATGTTCTGAGATGCCTTTACGCAGACTGGGGATTACCAAAGATTCAGAGAACGAAACGGGCATAAAACAATGCCATCCACCTGCTGTTAACCCGACAACCACTGAGTATAGAAGCCTCATCGAAAGTGCAGCCTGAGCTTTGATTGAGATAGAAATACGGATAGCACCAGCGGCATATATATGGTTCCATGAGCAACGGGTATTTGGAAACTGTCGGGACGGAGCAACACATGTAACGCTTCGAATGATGGATGTTGAACAAAACAATAGGGACCCCGACCAGGCAGAGTATGAGAAAAATCTATCAGTACCACTGGTTATGTTCTTTCTGTCCATCGTTTGCTGGAATCGCCGCCCCCTATTGGACAGGGCTTCTCGGGTTTCGAAATCGCTAAGTATGCAATCAGCTTTGTGCGTCGACGAAGGCAGTTAATCCACCGGGGAAGACGAGACGAGATGAGATGAGACCTGGACGTCTCCGGCTGGAAATGTCTCCCGGGGACAGACGCCCCCGTGGAATCAGCCTCCTCGCGTCGACCTGGGATCTGAACCACCTCAATAGCTTCTAGTCCCCATTAACTAGCCAGGGAAAGTTAAGAGACCCATGCCATAACCGAAAATGTCCAGGCTCATCCATAGACGCGGCGAGGGCACCTCAGGAAGAATAAGCAGCCGAATGTGATAACCTAGACTAGACACCATGATTCGCTATTAGAGGTCATCAGTCGTTTCTCATGGTAAGACTCGACCTGACTCGACGGTGGACACCGCCTCTGATGCTTACAGGGCCAAACAGTGGGGATGGGCAATACTTACAAACTCCGCGGTCAAACAAATAGTAAACAAGTCTAAATTTGGCCGAATTTGACGACACA
>JABCKH010007637.1:0-76262 GCA_018851285.1 Lyophyllum semitale | reverse complement strand
CTTATCTCCGAAGTAAGAAAGCGGCGTTCGGGGAAGGGTCAGCAGTTCGGGATGGATTCCCCTTTAACAAATGGCTGGCTGGGATGGTCGCACTCACAATTGTCGTCCTTTTTATTGATATTATCTCTGAAGTAAGAATGGGGCATCTGGGAATGGGTCAGCAATCTTGGACGGCTTTCCCTTTAACGGAAAGGTGGTTGGGATGGTCGCACTCACAAGTGTCGTCCTTTTGATTGACATTATCTCCGAAGTAAGAAAGCGGCGTTCGGGAAAGGGTCAGCAGTTCGGGATGGATTCCCCTTTAACAAATGGCTGACTGGGATGGTCGCACTCACAATTGTTGTCCTTTTTATTGATATTATCTCTGAAGTAAGAAAGGGTCATCTGGGAAAGGGTCAGCACTTCGGGACGGATTCCCCTTTAACAAATGGCTGGCTGGGATGGTCGCATTCACAAGTGTCGTCCTTTTGATTGACATTATCTCTGAAATAAGAAAAGGGCGTTCGGCAAAGGGTTAGCAGTTCGGGATGGATTCCCCTTTAACAAATAGCTGGCTGGGATGTTTGCACTCACAAGTGTCGTCCTTTTTATTGATATTATCTCTGAAGTAAGAAAGGGTCATCTGGGAAAGGGTCAGCACTTCGGGACGGATTCCCCTTTAACAAATGGCTGGCTGGGATGGTCGCATTCACAAGTGTCGTCCTTTTGATTGACATTATCTCTGAAATAAGAAAAGGGCGTTCGGCAAAGGGTTAGCAGTTCGGGATGGATTCCCCTTTAACAAATAGCTGGCTGGGATGTTTGCACTCACAAGTGTCGTCCTTTTTATTGACATTATCTCCGAAGTACTAAGAAAGGGGCATCTGGGAAAGGGTCAGCAGTCCGGGATGGCTTCCACTTTAACAAATAGTTGGTTGTACTCACAAGTGTCGCCATTTTGATTGACATTATCTCTGAAGTAAGAAAGCGGCATGCAGGAAACGGTCAGCGATCTGGCCCTTTAACAAAAAGCTGACTGGGATGGTCGCACTCGCAAGTGTCGTCCAATTGATTGATGTTATCTCTGAAGTAAGAAAGCAGCATCCTTGAAGAAGTCAGCAACCTTAGCTTCCTCTGCAAACTCAAAAAAGTTTCATCTCTTTCAGTCGCTCCATGGCGCAGGCGGCAGAAGCTAAGGCCCGAAAGAATGTTGTGATATTGCCAGATATGGCATGAACCTGATTATTGAACTGCATTACAAGTGTCTAGACGTTACTCCACGGGCTAAAAGCTCAGAAACGCGTTCTGATGCGCCTCAGTGCCTAGTACATACTAATCAAAGCATCAACCCCTGCTCAACCTCCGGCCCCGTTGTTTCCCAACGCCTTCATCGCCGCTCGCTTCTCCTTGATGCGCGCCCATGCACTGTTTTTGTTGGCGGATCTCTGGGATGCAGGTAGATGGCCCGGAAATATCTGCCTATTTGGGACGATATCAGCTTAGGTAGAGCACGCAAAGATAGATTGCATTTACCTATTCCACCACTGAATAAGCTGGTTGACCTCCTCCAGCTCATCGGGGTCATTAAAATATGCGAGGACTGAGTTATAAAACCGCTCCGAGTCGGTGACAATATCTGTCCGAGAAAAGGCACTGGAAGAGCTGAGGGCGAATCTGACCTTTAGCGGGATGGAATGTTGGTCGCAAATCTATAGAGTCATCACAGATACGACAAACCTGGGTAGCAACGTATGCGATTGAGGCGGGTGTCACGGCAACCATGCCGTGCAGGCGAGCATTGCCACATCGTGTAGCTTTGGGCTCTTTGTCAACCGAGCTTGGGGAGGTAAAGATGTGCTTGTAGGCCTGGAAGGGTATTTTAGATCGTCAATCTTACTCATCTGGGATCGCTGATCCTCATACCTTGACAAGTAATAAACTGCGAAACGCTCCGTTCCAAGGATCCTCTAGATCATATGTGTATCCGTGGTAGATGAACATCGGCCACTCATCTCCGGGGACGAGCCTCTCTCCAGATTGCAACTTCTCTTTAACTCTGCTAGATATTTATTAGAAGATCATGAACCATCAAGTGCTTGCCACGTACTCAGAGTCTTCCCAGCGCAATCCCGTGGGGCATAGAAGGGCACCTGTGCGCTCATGGTTGAATCCACGATTGTTCTTAACATTTCGTGACAAGGGAGGAGTCAGACTCTGCCCCGCAGGGGTAATCCAATCGAGAATGGCGCCTTTCAAGCTTTTTGTATCGTCGGTCTTTGCGCCGTTGGCACCTTTCTGCAACTGCTTGATATTTTGAGATTCTATTGTTGTATATACAACGTGGTGAACTCACCAAGTCGGCGACGTGGAGAATGTCTTTTTCGGAACCAGAGTAAATTCTGTCTTGAAGCCCAGGGGAAAGCTGCAGGATTTGCTTAAAGATGCGATACTCGCTTCGTTGGCTGCAAAGCCGACGTGAGCACATATGCTATTAAAACAGCCTCTGAACGGACTCAGCAGGAAGGTCCCCCTCAGGGGTACCGTCAATAATCTCAGCTTCAACAATCAAGCCGTTGTTGATGACCGCGTGAATACGGCACAATGCGTGGATCGTTCGACCAAGGTGACGTCCATGGTGGACCAACGGATCCTGATAGGTTCTGCAATATAGTCAAAGGGATTGTGATCCAAACTTAGAAGATGCATGGAACATACACTTTCTTCCTTGGGCCTTGGAGCAACGCGTTGTCCACCAATTCGCGGGGACGACGGCCAAGTATGGAAGTCGATGGGGAGGGGGGACGGTTCTCGTCTGTTGGCATTGTAGCAGGGCAAAGCGCGTTATTGGATGATACGTGAATGAATGAAACCCATCACTTTATATGTGTCACATCCCGGGCCCGAGAAGGTTGGCATGGCAGAGAGCGGACGAAACTCATAAACCTGAGACACGAAGATAAAAGGAGGCGTTGCAACCTTAGATTAGCTGTGCGGAAACATGTTTCAGGAATTCTCTGTTCAATTGATAGTCAAGGAATCGGAGGCCAACCGAGGGAATGCCGCCATACCTGCGTGGGGGCGGGGCAGTGCATGGCCGCTCAGTCCTCTCAGTCCACACTGGGCACTCAGGTTGAAAGCCACAACGTGGTTCCCCCGAAAAATTATTGGTGTCAAAAGGGGCGCGGTTTCCAAAAAGAAAGCTGGCAGAAAGACAGCCGGTCGTGACCCACGAGCCACTGACAAAAAAAGACGATTTTGAAGCCTGAATGAGTCTTGAGCGTCGCGAAGTTGCTTGGTGAGAAACAGGCTCGATGATCAGAAGGCCTCCACTCGGCGACGCGTACCCTGACCAGTCTAAAAACATGCAGATTCGGTCAACCGATTAACTGGTGTGGACTCAACTGAAGCGCTTGATATCATCAGAGCGGCCGTGCTCCTAGAAAGGGCCACACGACGAGAGGCCTCTAGAGAACTTCTTGATCTTCACTGCGTGTCCAGTGTGAAAGACTTATGGATTCGACCTTGGTAGATGATTATTTATCTTGCGATGACATGGCTTACCAGAGGCCATTCTTCCAAAGCCCGCCAGCGCGTCTCGCGAGCGGGTGGCGCGAAGTGACCTTCACGAATATCGAGCGAATAATTTCGGCTTCCCTGCTGCTTGCGTGCAGTCCAAGACGTCGTCGAAACAGTCCAGAATACGCGGAGACAGTTGTCTTCGCGTCATTCTCAATAAATAACTTCGGCGATTATCTGAGTGGTTGCGAAAAGAAAGATGTAGTTGTATAATTTTATTTGAAATTCTTCACGAGACTTACTCACCAACGCATACGCAATCCCTGGGTTTCCCACACGGTGGGACGATCATCGCCCAAGGACCCTGTTGATTGAGAGGATGAAGCCGCAAGTACTTCATTCCTTTGACAGTGCATTGATGAAGCGGTGAGTAGGTCCGCGTCGTGGACAGCAGCAAGGTGCAGGAGGTTGTAGATCAATGATTTTGGAGTTTAGGCATGCGAGCGATACCGTCTGCTGCGCCGAGGGGCGTTAAGCAACGAATTAAATGGAGAAGAGGAACGTACCTTTGAGGGAAGACATTTCATTAAGAACGCTTGCCACGTTTATCGTGGGTCCTTACCGAAAGTCGTATGGTTCGAATTGTTCTTTGCAACGTCAACGCAGATGAGACCTCTTGCCGGCGGGATGTTGAAGATGGAGGTTCTTGGAGTCAGCCGCCTTCAACGCTAAAGTTGAGGTAATTAAGCATAAGGTCCGAATGTAAGTTGGTGAAGCGAAGGTACTTGTAGGGTCGGCACCTCTTCGTGCGCGGTGTGGGCGATGAGTATGGATCGGTGGGTTGTGTGCATAATGAGTCCATCTTCCAATTTTCCCTTGCCCAGGATCGCCGTCAGCTGAGATAAGTTAACGAGAGCAAGCAGAAATCCCGGGGTGGGGCAGCACGACAGAAGGGATAGCTGGCGTCTGGCGGCATCGAAGCCCTTACTAGTAGTATCGCACTCTTCGGACTCGGCGCCGGGGCCGGAACATTGAACACCAAGAACAAACTACGCGAACTCCGAGTCCAACGGATCATGCGAAATTGATCTTATCTTATCCAGGTGTTTTCGCTGCGACCGCGCTAGGGACTGTCGGCGCCGAGCATACACAGACCACTAAGACTGATGAGTCTGGGATGGATGGAACAAGACGCTGCTGAGAGGATGATCATGTCGATGAGCTAAATTGTCTATAATGCTAGGATTGCGATAACAGGGACTTTCAAGATGATGTTACTATACGTTTCCATACATCATGGCAGGATAAATAAGAAAGGCCGTTATACTAGGAGGCTGCCAATTCAGTTGTTGACTGAATGTCCTTTGCAAAACCGGTAGCAGACGCTAGAGGAGTTGATGAGGACAGGGGTGCCTTCAAGAGTACGGTAACTCACCATTGGTTTCTGCACTCCTCAATGCCGGCAACGAGCATTTCGCGTGATCCCCTTCTTCTATATGCGTTCCCAAACGCTGTATCTCCTCAGCCAACAGCTCGTTCTCCAACTTTAGCTGCTGCAATCTCCATTGCCAACTAGAAACCGTCTCGATCTCTGCAAATATATTGTCAGTAGGCAAACACATCCTCTTTCTCAGCACCGAAGCTTCCATGGTAGACGGCGTGGCAGAAGCATCCGCTGCAGGTCTGATTCTCAAGAGCACCAGTGCAGATGCGGGAGCAATGGCTGTCGAATGATGGAACGCCATGAACACGGCCCTCAAACCACCCCCTTTCAGCAAGAGACTGCAACGCACTGTCTTCGGCGCCCCTGATTCTTTTCGCAACATTCCATCAATATTTGCAGACTCGCCTTCTGCAACAAGTGACCCAATTCGACAGCCAACCAACTCTTCCGATGAATATCCCAGGAGTTCATGCACACCAGCTCCGATTGCCACCATTGCTCCGGCGCTAGGACCATTTCCGCTGAGGATTGCCCAAAAGTCGCTGTTCTCTCCCTCTGGCGCTAGAGCCGAACCACATTCAACATCCCCCCAACAGACTTGTGGTAGCGCGTAAGCGCGTCCAGAGAGCAAAATTTCCTTCCGGCGCTTTCCCGATTCACGAAGATGCCGGCCAGTGCACTCGATCCAAACCCATTCGCCTGTCTTTGTGTGCGCTCGAAATAAGCATTGGACCGGTTTGCCTTGTGTTGGTTGGCTAGATGATGTAAAAAGCTTCATCTTGAGTGTCCTCTGCAAGGAAACTAGATCCGCGAGGTGGGCAATATCGGTAAGGGACTTCCCAACAAGGTCGGGTGGAGAAAATCCCAGGATGCGTTGAACGCTTGGGGAAACATATGTGAATTCGTTCGACCGAAGGGAGATAACAAATAAGAGGTCCGGATAATATTCAAGGAGAAGCAGCGAAAGACCACTGTTTTCACCGCCAAATACACCGCCAGTGAAGAAAGTGGCCCGTTTTGAGGTACGCGTAACGCTATCAGATGATCGATGGAATGCTCGGGAGAACGCTGCATGCTTTAGGAGGGCGTCGATCTTGGAAGACATAATCGCAGGAGGTGAGGGTAGTGCAACACGAGTACGGGCTTTCTGAAACACCGGGAAATGATTAGGGATTGTTTGAAATCCTACATAAAAGAACACCTGATCCAACTCGTGGGTTCTGCATGCGAGACCACCTGTGACGGGAATAAGGGACAGATGGTTAATAAACGGGGTTCCGTTCTTCTTGTAGTTTATCATATGAAGGTGGACCTCCTGACATTCGGAGACTGCTTTGCGAAGGCCTGCGACAACAGCCTGGGATGTAAATCGGCGGCCCTCGCCTTTTTGGACCATGCCGCCGGGCGCCTGCAGGAAGCGGCAGTTGCGGCCCAGAACTTCATGTGCCGCATAACCTGTTAGATCGCAGAAAGCTGGAGAACAGAATACAACAGGTTCGTCCTGCTGCCGGATGTCAACGATGACAAAGGAGCGTTCAGAATCAAATTTTCCAAGATCCATAACGGGACGCGGGCGGGCGACAACACGAAGAAGAATTGACTCTGCTTGTCCCAGGGATATTGAAGGAGAAGTCGAACTACAAAAAGGTTCAGCTTCCGTTATTTGACACTTTGGGACAGGGGCAAGTATACCGAAGGTCCGCTGCCATCAAACATGTAACAAAACTGCGGTCGGGGAGCCAGGTTGGCACGCCGTGGTGCATAAGCATAGAGGGCTGAACGGGCGGATGATAGATTTGCACATCGTGCTGATTATGGTGCGCGGGCGGCATCGATGTTTGTCTACGGATGTAATGCGCATAGTAGACTTTATGTATTTCATGTTCCACGTGTTCTCCCAAATAGGCTAAAGAATTGAGGAGAGTTGCCAGATTGTAGATTGGAGAGGGTCCGATCCCCGACGCCACCCGCCCCACCCGCCCAGGCCCCAGGTTGGTTCGCTATTGTCGAGATACCTCACGTCATGTCCCTTTCCTATTTGTCAAGATCATCAGCCTCTGAGGCAACTGGAGCGGTTGCAGTGCGTACTTCGCCTCGTCCTCTTCATCCTTCAATTTCATGTGTGTCATGGGTACGGTGTTGGCTTTCTGAGGGGTCTGTATAAAATGAGCAAATTACGAAGAGCAATAACTTGCTTATATTGAAAAAGATGGTAACCGTTTGGGAAGCCGTGCAAGAGACCGCCCGCCCCACAGGTGGTTTTCGCGCACAAACCGCCGGACGCAAGACGGGCATATACTCCCGACTCTGCGCGAAGGAGAGGCAGAGCATCGACAAGATAAATCCGGTCGACCTCTTTTCATTCCACCGCACAGCCCAGATAAGTTCGCGTAATCGAGAGCGGGCAACCAGTTCTTAAGGGATGGGAGTGTTAGTACGCGGCGGTCCAAGTGCATCTGATGGGTCTCGTAAACAGCGGCCTCAGGCGCCGAGTGAGGGCAAACGGAATCATCCCAGTGACCCAGTCTGGCATTCAAGTTGGTGAGTGCGACTTGAAGTTTCTCCAAGACACTCGGAACTTGTAACATTTTGTGAATATGCTAACTTCGGACTCCTGTTCAGCGAAGCTCCTTAATCGGCCTCAGGTGACGGTATTTGAAGAGGTTTTCGAGATCCGTTGTCCTATAATATCACCGGCACTCACAACGAGAAGTCAGCTCAGACGAGACGCACAGCTTCAATATGAAAATTGTGGTTGGGTTTCACGGTTTTCCACTGGCAATCACCAAACGCAGCGCAATCTCCATTTCCACAAGTCGTCCTAGAGACACGACGTCCATATAAATAAAACGAAGCTAATCCGGGTCATTTGGCAACAGCCATGCCATCCACCAACTCCGAATTCCGACAGTCGACCCCTCCTGCACCAACTATCTTGTGGCGTGCACCTGAAAAACACGCAGGCAAGCCCACACCGATCCCCCCGCGTAATGAACCTATGCTTTACATTCCCCATCCAGCAAGTCCATCAGGTGGAATTACGCTACGTGCACTCAAGATGCAGGCAGTTCCGCGGGCTACAGGAGATCATACTTGCTATGGCCTGCAAGGAGAACCAATGCCAAAGCCGACTAGCAACGTGCATACTCACGCGACTTTGCTGGAACCTGGCCAAGAGAGCAACATGTCTTTAAAGGTAAATGTCACACAACTTGGCCATACTGCACTCGCCGTCTGGTCGTGGACTGACTGAAGCTCGTCTAGGCAACAAATGTGCCACCTTCAAGTTTGAATGAAGAGCTCAAGGAAACAGGCTGCCGCAAAGAAGGCGACGCGCCATTAGAAGTCAACGCTCGGGCTGGTGGTGGTGCTGCTGCTGCTGCTGAGGACACTCTGCAGGCTAGATCGGTCAAGATGCAGCGGAAAGGAGAGAAGTTCGGAACGCACAGCCTGAGGCGTTTTCGCAGAGGCCGCTTTGATGGGCTGATTGGCAAGAGTAAATCTTCCAAAAGAAAGAGCTAGGCCGCAGCGCCGCTGAAGCATCGTGACGCGACGTGGCATCCAATGTCTACGAGAGCATAGGACTAGTAACACGACGCTGAACTGTGACTGATAAAGAGAATGAGAAATAATCCATGTACTTCCTGACATAAACTTACTGGCTAGAATGGGCCGCCGAGCTGAACTGCGACTGATATAGAGAATGAGAAATAAATCCATGCGCTTCCCGACATAAACTTGCTGGCTAGAATGGGCCGCTCAGCGGCATGTCCGAGTTCTAAGGGACGTAACGCCCATTCGCCCTGAACGGCAGTGATCAGAAATATAGAAAGGGCTCTCCAACGCAGTTTCCCTCGTTGCCGCCAAGTCCACTCATGCACACCCTGGCACGCCTGCCCGCCCGCACTAAGTGCAGTCTCATACTGGCGCCGATGGTGATGAGCTGGGGGAGGGTTGATGTCATGATCATGATGAAGCACACACATAAGGCGGCCGCGCCAGTGGCGATGCTGCGGCGAAGGGCGAGCTTTGCACCGAACTGCGCCAGGAGAATAGCACCGTCCGGCGACCAGCTACCCAACGTGGGGATAGCGTCTGAAATTCGGATCGACCTCCGAAAGTGAACGCACCGTTGAACTTCTGCAAATAGTTGTATTCAATGGCAGTATTTGGTGCTGGCTTGACCGCAACTGCGATGACATGAGCATCAGTTGGAACATCCGGTAGTTTGAAAAACAAGGACGCTCACGCTCCACCCGGGTATGCGTTGGCACTGGGGAGGAGAGTGTTAGCCGGAACGCAGCTACACCAGCTCTGGGATGGACCCCGCCACATATACGTTTTCTGCAGCAGCCGTTAATAAATATAGGTCAAGGAACGAAAAGGGCGGTACCTCCGAACGCAGTGTTCGCCTGGACGTTGAACGCCATCGTCATCGTAACGAGCGCACCACCGCCAATAAGAGTGGTTACCCCTTGGCATGTGCTCGCGGCAGTCAAGCCCATCGCACCTCAGCCTTTCGAGGCCGCGCTCTTCCTCGCGCTCCCCGCAGCCAGTTGCTCCTGTTGTACTGCTGCGCCAATGCACCGCCAGACGGCGCGACGACAGCGACAAAACTATCGGCGTAGTTCATGACTGCGGTGACAAGCGCCGCAAAAGTTGCAGAGGAGGACGGACTAGTAGGTGCCTGTGGCAACGCTTGGGGAGGCTCGCAAAGAAAGGTTGAGATGCAGCGGTGATGTAAGATACCACGGCTAGCGTAACATATGGGCGCGAGGATCAAACACAAGAGAAAAAAAATATCTTAAACTCACGTTTCCTCCGAAATATCTTCGGCAGTGTCCAGTCCCCACACCTTTGGGCAGGCGGTGTATATCCGAAATGCGTTGACTAAGAGAGCAGATTGACTAGCGCGGGGTCAGAGCACAGCTGGAATGTGATATGGTCGCAAAGCATGGATACCAGCGAGCGCGGTGCTTGTGTCATTACCAGACGTGATGCCTCCTTTCCTCGCCGCGATGTTTCCGCTGATCCAAAAGCTCTAGAAGCCAATCAGCAGAAGTATCATATGGCGTCACTCGACTCACCTGAAGAGAGCACAAGATGTTGGTGGCTTGTGTACGATATTTCAATGTGATATAATATCAATATCAATATCTGTTCTGCCGATGGTAGAGCAGCGCCTTGCCGGAGCGCGCAGTGTTGCACCGCAGTTGTAGAGAATGAAGAAGAGCTGGTAATGCCCCATAGATCGGACCTAGCAAGGGATTAACTTCGCACAGAACATCGATGGCAAGAAATGATCGGCACATACCCAGATTTGTTCCAGCTGGCAGCGATATCCAGTTGGATGACGGGCCAAAGGATGTTGGTGACATAGGAGTAGTTGTTCTGCGTCACCAAACAGTTCGCCCACGTTTGGTCTTCGCCACTGGCACCGACCTTGGATTTGACAGGATGTCCTTGTTGGTAGCGGCATTATATACGTGTCTGCGTAGCGCGAGGCCATTGCGATCGCCGATCCAGAGTCATAGGCAGAGGCAGGTGGTCATGCTGCTCAGAGCTAGAGCTCTAGCAGTGAGAGTGATAAGTTGACGGCGGCGAGATCGACTTCCCGCAGAAGACGGTCCTTGCGACCGCGCCGTTACCGAGTGGTGTCGTGCGTCGGGCTTGACTCGAGACCGGTCGCAGCTGCGACCTGGCTAAACGGAGCTCGACCCAGACCACATATAGCTCCCGCAACTGAGAAGACCTGAGTATGGGAGCAAACGGCGTGGCGGGGTACTAGCACCCGTGCTGGGCGAGGTAACGCTTGTGGAGAGCTGCCGACATCCTCGGTGGGCCTGCGCGGGCAACATGGCGGCCTGCACGCGTCCGCAGTGGGCATGCACAGGCGATGTGGCGTGTGTGATTCAATGTGGTAGCTCAAACAGTCGAGAGGGGCTGCGAGCGGCCATGACTGTGTGGGCGGCTGCGGTGCGGTACCGCCATGGTAGTATATGGGCGTGATGGGCGGCATGAGGCACTGACGAGCGATATGATACCGTATGAAGCAGCCATGTTGGGCGATAGCGAGGTGTGGGCTGTGTTTGGGCGCTCAACGCAACCTGAAGTTTACCACGAGGACGTTCATACTGCGTACGAATATCTCAGCCAGGATCTCCGTCGGGAGCCGCACATGAGGTGCAAGTGCCCCGCGCAATCCTGTTACATGGTCCATATGGTCACCGAGGTTTTGAAAGGCCGGGAGAACTTGTTCATAGTTAAAAGTAAGATCTTCTGCGAGAGACTGTCGTTTGATGTCGCAGGGCGACGAAGGCGGGCGACGCGTGTTGGTGTGTCCTACGTGGCACAGAGAAGAGCAAAGTTCCACGTAGACCTAGACTGAAACGTGTATGGGATGACCGATTCGAGGGATGAGAGGAGAAGGATATTCGCAGCAAACACAGTGCCGAGCGGTCTAGCGTCACCTATGTGGAGGTTAATTTTCAGTCGACAACGCGAAGCGACGAGTCAACGCACCTGATGCAGCTCTCTCCCTACATGCGTCTACCTTCTGCCCTGCTTTCGCTGTTCATTCGCTTCTTCTACGTTGGGGTCGTTTCGTGCGGGGTCGTGTTCGTAATTGTTGGGGACTCGGCGTCGGTGGCTGCGGGAGGGTGGCGTGGAAATCGTCTGGGTTGCAGGTTTGGTGGGGGTCAGGGCTGCGTTCTATTATTATAAATAGAACTTGCCCAACTCTGGACTGAGTAACTGAGTTTCATGATCATTTCCTTTATAGATCGGCCTTCCAGAATCCGTCTTGCCGCGTTCGAAGTAAGCTGCAGAAACAGCTTCGTCGAGCGGTTTGTTAGCCTGTGGCCACGGGGTTTGCACTTCGTATGCCTTTCCTTTATCCAATCGCGTCTCTTTGAGACGCGGGTGTTGGGTTTTCAAACCAGGTGCTGTCGCATTGCTACGCCACCTCAACCTTGACGTAATCTGAATCAGAGATTGACTGTGCCACTCGTCGCCGACCTTCAGTAGCCAAACTTGCTGGGGTGAAAAGTTTAGAACATAAGGAACTTTAAGCGAAATCATGTAAGATGAGAGTATAGCCAATAACATACTCAGATTCAAGAAATATAAATTCGGTGATTACATGGTACAATCAAGGCATCGAGCAACAATTTCGACAGGGCAGTAGCATTGTTCGAAGATGTGAACCCATTTCGCTCTGCTGGGGTTGATCTCCGGTGAGAGGAAACAACGCAATATTGAAGACGGGCTTGTCACTGCCCAATAAGTCCAGCAGCTGGGTGAAGAGCAGGTTTTGGTTGCTGCACTCCTTGGAAGTGTTGGTCGGAGAAGTTTCTGGGGTACAATTTGGCAGACACATCACTCGGTTGGTGAGTTGTGCGGCAGCGGCGCCAGAATATGCAGGTATGTAAGGATTTCTGATGGCGACGGCGCTAGAATATTTACCAACGCGGTGCAGGTATGTAAGGATTTCTGGATACCAATGAACGTGACAGCGCACCTGCGATTAATGATTAGACTGCAAGGCTGACTTTCGAGAATTTTTCGACTTTTAAATCATGGCCCATGGAAACTGTTGCAAGGCGGCTTTAAGTCGAGATGGAAGAAGGGATGATAGGTTTCATCATTAGAAACTAATCTTTGAAACAATACCGCATCCAACCTGGTCGTTTTTGAACGGAAATCAACGCAAGTCGTTCAAGCGCCAAAGCCCCGAGCTTGTCGGAAGGGCCGAGTGCCTGGGCACTAACGAAGAAGCTCGGGGCAACGTACTTACTAGGCGTCGGTTCTCGCTCGCGGTCCGACCGATTGATATAGGTCAACATGTGTGTAATTATTTAGGTATGATAGCTATTAGCTGGCATAAGAAGGGTAGTGAAATAGCAAAACTTATGCGTACATCGATAATTAAATATCATACACAACGTCGCCTCCAGCGCGACCCCACGCAAATTAGGAGTCTGCGGCGTCGACGAAACCACAATACATTTCGGATCCCTTCTGAAAGTCTGTGACACGATGTGCGAGGTGGTAATTCAATGGTAATGATAACATACCGGAATGCGTGCACATGTGGAAGTCCAAATAGGCAAGTATAAGCTAGCGATTGATGAGCAGTTTTAGAGGTTCAACGAGGACCTAAAACGATTGATATGATTGCCTCCAGCAAAACACACACCGCATCCGTTTCCATTGTCATGCCGTTCCACCATTCAGCGCACAAGAATGAGATGTGCCTACACGCGTCGATGGGCAACCGCCGCAGCAGCGTCGGCGAGCTCTGAGTCCGCTGATCCGTTCGAGTTCACGACTAGCCATCCTAGCCATCTGCCTCGTTCGAATCGGAATATTGCTATGATATCACTTCCGGAACAAGACGATGGTTCAGCAAGAACGAGTGGGAAAGGGACACGAAACTGAACTGTCCAAAACCTCGTGTCCTCAACGTCCGGAGCGACTAGAGGAAGTAGCAATAGGCGCGAAAAGGAGGATAGTTTGACTCGGACTCAACTTGGATGGTGGATGCCGCGGCAACTTCTCGAACGATGTTCGAGCTGAGTTTTGAACCCACTTCCTGGCCGATCAAGTTAATGTGTGATCAAATATAATATATACTATCCAATATCCCAACATTATACAAATCCGCAACGGCTCAGGGTGTCGAGACTAAGAGTCTTCTATCGCATCAAATATCTCATCCAATCCATCATGATCATCGTCTTCGTCCTCATCTTCACTAGAGTCGTTTTCTTCAGCGTAGACCATATCATCGTCACCCAGATTATCCTCGTCTTCACCATCAACCTCGGCATCTGCATCCTCCATCGTCTCCAGAGTGGACAATAAATCCTCGAGATGAAGATGCTCGTTAAATTGAGATGAGTCATTGGAGACCTCGAGATGCGCTTCGGCTCCGTGTTCAACGACCGTTTTTTCCCCCACGCCAGTGCCATGGGCATACACATGACCTACGGAAAATCCCCAATGATATCGCATGATCATGTCTCGGTCAACAAAGCTACTCGCAGGGTAAGCCTCTGAGGAACTGCGTAGCTGTCAAACTAGTACCGCACCGATTAACATAATACGACCGCCAGTCGTCACGATCATCGGCCCAGTGCGAAGCGCCGACACTTCCGGTATGAGCTTTTCCTCCCTGAAAACTTTGAAGAACATGACAACCTCTGAGGACATCGGCAGGATCAAGAAATCCGAAAGATTCGCTATGCGATACATGCGGAAAATGAACTCGATCTAGCCTTCTGGATGTCCAACCGGATGGAGAGCTCTTCACAAGGGCATACCACCTAACCCATAAGAATTCAATTCGGCGAGGATGGTAGTCGGTGTTTCCATCACCAAGGTACGTGACGTTCGCGTGGAAGATACCTAAAACTCGTGCATACAAAAACGGGTGTGTGTCTCGGTCCCCTTCCAGATAGGCGCGGTTGAGAACCATGACGTTACGATGAGAGGTGTTGACGTGGATGACATCCTCACTTCGCCGAATGTCATATGTTGTGTAGTTGATACGCATAATGTTATGTTTATAGATCCGGTCTCGCTGCAACACGACCGATAGCCAGCCATTGTGCTTCGAAGAATCCGCGGAAATCGCTGTTTTCCCAAAGATGGCGGCTTTGATGCGAGGCAGTAGATGCTTCTTCAACTTTGGAATAAAATCCTGGATTTTTGATGTTAGGCGCAGCCGGGTACCACTCTAGGGTCACCTTACCTGAACAGCTGGGTCGCCGGAGTGGCTCTGAACAAAGGAACCAATACATACCGGCAAATTTTGTGTTTTCCCTATGATGTGGTGGCATTCAAGATCGGCGACCTGTTTGACACTCCAATCATCCGCCTTGTCTGTTGATGCAGTGCGCTGACGTATGCGGCGGAGACGTGCTTGGCGCCGTTCTATTTGAGCAATTTGCTTTCTGTAATCCCTGCGATCTGTGCGAAGGTATCGCGCCTTTACAGTTCGATGCTCGAGCTCGCCCTTGTGCGGAAAAAATTGGATTCGAAGCAAATGAAAATAACGATTGCGCTTACAATTTCTGTGGTGTATGAATCCGTTGTACCACAACGCCGAATGGTTGCAACTACGTCCCCAAGGGAGTGGAATTTGTAGGTATCTAAATTGAGTGTTTTCAGGCGGCGGGTGCTTGGGGCTGACGATGAAGAGCCGGCGGCTGCCGGAGCCAAAGAACTGTCGGTGTTTATTATTGGCCCGGACGACGATGTAGTCGGGGCAGCAGCTGAAGGGGCTGGAACTGAAGGGCCATGAATGTGCGGAGCTAAGGTTGGCGGGCCTGCAGGAGGGTCAGCGGTTGGTGGCTCGGACGACGACGCAGCCGGGGCAGCAGTTGAAGGGGCTGGAACTGAAGGGCCATGAATGTGCGGAGCTGAGGTTGGAGGAGAGTCAGTGGTCGGTTTTCTTTTTTTTGCGACATTGCCCTTGGCTTTTCGGCGGACACGTGCTGCGGCTTCTCGAGGGAGTTCGCGAGTTTTAAACGATGCACAGGTATCGCTAACAAAGCGACGAAGGGTTTCACCAAGAGATGAGGTGGCTTCCTCCAAAAATTTCAAAGTATCATCTGTGTGAAGTCGCAACTTCGCCAGTCCGTGCCAGGTTGCGCAGACAAAAAGGAGATCCATGATCATGGTGTTGTGTGGCTCAGGAAGTAGCCCTTCAAAGGCAGGAATAGCGCACTGGGTAAACATGATTTTTGTTGGCATGGCAGTATCGAAACACACAGATAGAGACGCACTTGAAGGAGGTCCTCGTAATCACGAGCAGCCATTTTCTTCATCTCTGAAGAATTCGCAGAAAACTTCCTGATGGTATCTCGACCGAAGGTTGGAATTTTACGAAACCTAGCAGTGTAAAAGATAAGAGTCGTGCAGGCATAAGAAGCCGCGAAACTGCTGTACCGGGCATCCAGTTCATTGACTTGTGCGGCATTGAATGCATAAAGTATACGAATGAGGTGAATAAAGGTTGCTTTCCAGGCACCGACTTCCCAGTCATGAAGGATATCAACAACCAGCATCTCAAAGAGATTGAATCCAAATTCGGCGAGCTTGTCGGAGAAGGCGTTCTGAACCCAACACAGTGTAAATCAGAAAGGATAAGGAACTGTATCAAGGCTTACTGCCACAGGGACCAAGGAGTCCTCCTTCAAAAAATACTCCACTGCCTTGCTATTCACTGCGTAATTCTGTTGGTAGATGATGCTCCTTGCAGCTGATACCTTTGCTCTCCGCTTGTTGTCATCAACTCGGACCATTCTGACTCTTTGTTTCATGTCGCTCTTGGTGCCCATGTTCCGCAGGCTATCCTTTGGTATTGTGCAACGAGGACATGGTCGAGATCCCCTGTTACGAATTGAAGCCACGAGGACCCTATAGTAAGGGTTAGCAGGTTTCAGCATTGGATAATTGAATGTCTTACTTCTCTGGGTAGTCTGCTGAGTACGTCAAGATGCGAGGATAGAATCGCCGTTTCAACCCATCGAGGCATGTTATGACAATTCCGCGACAATATGCCTCAACAAACTCTTTGTCGAGAATAATCGCCCATTGCGCATGAAACATCTCTCGATTACAATGGGCCATGAAAGCTTGGTTCGGGCCCTTGCCGCCAACGTGTTCTGACGCGAAGTCCTTGAAGGAGTCGGGGAGCTGAACCTTATGAGTTTGGAAGTAAATAAAGTCGATCATGGAACGTACAGTTTGAAAATACGCAATGTGGTTGGCGAGATTCATTGAAGGCTTGCATCGATTATATTTTGACTCGTTGCCAAAAAACATGTATCCCGGCCAAAGTTTCGAATTCCCAAAATCCGTTAAATGGGTGGCATCTGACCACAGCATTAGGGCTACAACG
Source organism: Lyophyllum semitale (assembly GCA_018851285.1). Taxonomy (NCBI): domain Eukaryota; kingdom Fungi; phylum Basidiomycota; class Agaricomycetes; order Agaricales; family Lyophyllaceae; genus Lyophyllum; species Lyophyllum semitale. The sequence continues at coordinate 59,415 of JABCKH010007637.1, read as the reverse complement.
CAACGAGGGAGGTTGCAACCACGCTCTGGTGGCGAATCTTGCAGTTCGCGATGGGCCGCCAGAAACGCAGCAGATGCATAGAGTTCGCCATAGACTCGTATGGGGTTCCTCTCCGGCGTAGGACTCCACGATAGCTCATACGGTTCGTAGTGGAAGTTTTTATTGTCCGCAGAATTGGCCAGTTTCTCTTTGATCACGGACACGATGGACCGATGATAGAGATCGCCGACTACCTTGGTCTCAGTGCCTCCCTTATTTTTCATGCGGTGATGGAATGGCACGGTTAACGTGATCGGAGTTCGCTTCCAGCCGGCGTCTGCATTCTTCCATTCTTGATTAGGCTTGTTCCCGGTATCAAAATCGTTGAGACCAAGATTTCGGTCGACGGCACTCCATCGGGTGCTGCGGATGTTTTCAGGTTTAAAGTCGGTGGCGCCAACTATGTCCAAAAGCTCCTTAAAGTTACTTTGCGATTTCTGTGTCCCATGGTTCCAGTACCAGTTGCCCAGATCGAAAGAATTTTTGTTGGGGTAAGGATGGTAGGGAGACTGAGAGGAAGCTAGGATCGTCACGTTGATGGATTCTGCGGAGGGTTTTGTATTTTCGATACCACAATGTAGGTCTTGTAGCGCGACGTGTTCCTCGGGATCGTGAGATGGAAGTTCCTTTGAATAGTACGTTCTCGAAAGGCCAAAGACATTTCTAGAGGATATGAAGGCTCGAAATGGGATGGGAGGCGAGGGTATTTCATCCATATTCTCATCTTCATTGCCTCTTGCATCTAAGACCAACGTCAGCGCGACAAAACGCAACCCAAACGCGCCATACGCACCTCCGAGGTCATGTATCTCTTCACAAAGGGATTCTGAGTAGGACCATATTAATAATGAAAGTAATCTCGAAATTGGTTTGAGGGGACCTTTTCGGACCGATGGCATCAAAAGAGGCATTGTAAATTGCGGTATGAAATCTTTAAAGTGCCCTGGCATAATCCGGTCCCTTCGGGTTCTCCGCTCGGCGAGAGATAGGAAATTTTCTGCTGCATGTTCAACTGGAACGTCCTGATACGATTTGAGACTTTACATCAGCACTGGATGTCTCGTAGATTTGTCTCGTTCTAGCAACTGACCTTGGGAAGTGCCGTTTCAATTGCGGGGTCTGCGCCCGCAATGTCCTGACAGAGTCAACGAAAATGAGACATAGGAGATTATGGCGTCATGTTTGACAAAGGGCACCTTGCGAAGGGGAGGATCTGCCGTCGATATGGCTGAAGACGATGCGTGATCCATACGCTGTCTTTTCCTTGCTTTATTCTGTTTCCAAGCTTCCTGGACCTTCTCCAACGCACTGCCAGCGCGCTTCTTGGTCGAGCGGCAGGTGCGTGTGTGATAGTTCAGTGCAGCACTTGTGCCAAATGTTCTGCGACAAGCGTCGCAGACAAATATTGCTGATTCGGTTGAAGCATCCATGGGTTCCGGGGGAGTAAGGATAGAAAATTGAGAAGACATTTTGTTGGAAAGGGATCGAGTGTAAACCAAAGGAATCGAGTGTAGACAAAAGGGATCGAGTGTAGACCAAAGGGCTCATAAGGTTGCCTCTGTAATGAGAAGTGAAGTTGCGCGCGATGCAATATGGGCGTGCTACCAGACTTGGTATAACTCCAAAGTTCCAAGTTTCGAAGCCCACCAGTGGAAAGGTAAGGATCGAGAATGGTCACGGTGCTGCCAGCACGTTAAGAGAGCATTGATTGCTGGTGGCAAAAGTACCAAAGCTGGTGCTTGGCAGCAGGCGATGCCTCCGACGACGTCTCGGAGCTCTAAACTGAAACTGCAAGAATTCAGAGACTTGAAGAATTAATACCTTTTGGCAGTAAATGATCCGGGAGCGAGCCTGGATCAAATATTATGGCTACTACTGCAGTGATATCGATTGTATAAGGGAAGAAACTTCAAGACGCGCCTTTGATATCGTGCATCTTCACCGGTAAATCTTTGACATTCGATCGTCCGCTAATTCTTCGTTGAGACCTGCCGTTTGAACAACTGAACAAAGTTGTGGTATGAACAGGACGCACCTTTGAGGTTCGAGTGTCCGCCTCGGACTGGCCGCAAGCTTTGAAATTTGAAGGTCCATATCCGACACGTTGTTTTGGAATTGTCGCGTAAGCAACTTGATGGCCCGGGTGGCTTGAGAGAGATTAGGCCTTTACATAGGCCTTTAGGATTGAGTCAAAATAGGACGCGCTTGCCTACGCCTCGGCCGAGAGCGGTTGTGCCGCTGTTATCGGACTCAACGGAATTGAATGGGATCGATCATCAATTGGTGAAAATATCTTAAAAAGCCAGCACAGGACGAGTAACTTAGCCATCTACGACACGAACACCACGTCAACACCACCCTCGTCGTTAGCCCATTGCCAAGAACACCGTCCCCCTCGACAGCTAGTAAACGAACCCTGGCCCCGGTATAACCACATCCTATCCTGCCCTGTCCGCGGCCGCGGCCTAGCCACCGACGATATCGAACCGCTCCCTCCCGTGTACAACTCCCCATCACAAACCCTTCCTTACAGCAAGCTTTTCGGCACGCAGTTTTGTCCAACGCTGTTAACCATGACGTGAGAATTAGAAGGTAATTGTATCGACAAGAGAAGCTACTTACGAGTCTGTCTTCTGAAGGCCATCTTGACTTCGGCTGCAGCTGGTCGGATATATAAGTCTTGCGGTACTCGGTACCAAAGAGATTCCTATTTCATAGAGGTGCTGTTGAGTCTCGTTGCCATCAACAGGGTGGTTGGCTCACAGTTCGGAACAGCTTCTCGAAGGTTTGAAAAGCGCAGAGGCTGCGGGAGACAGATCTGGCTTCGACGACGAAGAGATGGCAGCCGTAGATGGAACCGCCTTCGAGGATGCCGAAGTTGATGCAGCCGTGGATGAGCCCTCGTAGTCTGAATAGAATTGGATAGAGGCACATCGCATAGCGGGTTGTCAGTTGCAACAGCACTAACGCCGGAATCTGTCGAGGTACCTAATAGAACACCATGTCAGAATGAAGTCGTCTCACTTGGAACATATTGGGATCGAGAGGATGGCTCACTGGAATTTGATGTCATTAATAAACTAGACGAAGTATAGTATTTTGAAGTACTCACAACGGATCCATCAGCTTCAACTTCGAGACATGGGCATTAGAACTTAGAAGAGCATGAGGTTCAGGGTATACACTGGAATGGCAGATGATCGCTGTGACCTTAGGTGCTGTATTTGCTTAAACTAACCGTGGCTCTCCAGCGGGTTATGCTTTAGGAGGGTTTGACGCAGTAGGACGCGTAGCCGGCAGATGATTCATTGAGTGACATTGAAACCGTGGCTTCGTGAGACGAAGTCGTGTATCGCGGAGGCCACCACAGATTCTAAAAAAGTCTGGTGAGATCGATGGTCGGTGTCGATGAAGAGACTAAGGTTGTCCCCTATACAAGAGAAGCGAGAGATGCGAACTCATTTTATAATAGATAAGCGATGATTAGGGGAGGGTATGCGCAAAGATGGCCTTGCACATGCAGGCCGCCGCGTTTGACTAGGTTACAAGGAACCGAACTGGGAAGGATATGGTGAGCGCAGCAGATAGTTTCGAGAGGTGAGACGTACTAAACTCAAGTCCCCACCTTGGTAAACGAGAAAAATTGTTCATGCGCGCCTTCAAGAGGAAACGGCCGCCAGATAAAAGCGTCGGAGTTATGACTTGCCAGAAGAAAGGTATCGTGGTTATCGTTGCCAGGCTAAAAACACTTGTTTGGATGCTAAACCTTGATCTAGCAGCGAAGGCACACTCACCTATTGCAACAGACTCCTCTCAGGCTGTGGACACATCCATACACGTCGACCAATCACAAATGTCGCCTGTTAATCCTCCGCGGCCGTCCCGTTCCTCACGCAGACCAGTTGCGCACGTAGGTAGCAGTGGACCCTGACCGATAGGAGCAGAGGAACTCTGAGGGCTCGAGCACATCCTAGCGAAAGGAATGCTGGACTGTGTGTTAGACTCGAAGGAGCGATGGTACTTGCCTTGTCCCCTACGAGCACGAAGAGGCATCCAAGTCCAGCTCGGAGCGAGTTAGGAAGGGGGCATGTGTGTTCACCAGCCAGGCAACGCCTAGAAAGATTCGAACGTCGGCGGCGTACCACAGACATAAAAAAACAAATGGGTGCATGTGCACGCGATGTTCATGCGGGAGTAGAGTCTCTAGTAGAGTCGTCAGAGGTTAAAAATTTTGTCGTTAGCCGCGTAACGAGTCAGGTTCTGGGATAATGTTGGGCAGACGCTATTCGCTGAATCCTCAATATTGTTGCCGAGGTGACAAACAAGTGAGCCAAGTGGAGTCGGGCGCCGCAAAGAAAACGGAGATCGTACAAGCTTGGAATTTGGAACAAAGGATGTGGTTCACAGACTCTTGAAGTCCTTGCCACCTGAGTCGGTACCAGGCGGCCAGTGATCTTGTGCAGAAAGTAAGGGTTAGGTGCTATTTGACGCAGTCATGGCGCCCACTGGCGAGATAGCACCTAACCCTAAACTCGTCTGCACGTGCCTCTCTTATTTGGATAATAATAAAGTTATGTCCGTCGATACTTAACTTGAATTCAAGTTTTCAAGTTAGACTTATACTAGGGAATTAAGCCTGACACACAGGCTCCTAAAACCAGCCGGTTATACCGCGTCAGATTCGCAATCCCACTGTTCACGCAATGTTTTATAATTAGAACTTATCTTATCCTGAATCTTATCTTACCAAACAAGACCATTTTTAATCCAAATAAATAAAAGAAAAGGCGGCGAAGTTGGTCACTTTTCGCCTCCAACCTTACATAATTCTAAAAAAGGTAAGAGGCAGACAGACCACAATAAAGGCGGGATCAACACCTCCCGCCGCTCTGTGAGCATCGAGATGGTACAAATTGTGATCCTAGTAGTTTAGAAAGTGCCAAGAAAAAATGGAATAACAAGATATATTAACTAAGTACCAAGGATGCATAAACAATCGACGGAATGGTAAAGCTGCTATCCTAAAGGTACCCTTCGAGCGTTCAACCAGCTCCAGCTGAACACCACAGCACCCGCTTAGAAGACACATGCACTGGCCACACAGATCAGACCACTTCCTTTGCATCCACGAATCCCCGAAGAATGCGCTCAGGGTTAGAAGGGATGGGCACCGACGTTGGGTGGACCCAGAGGCACGAGCTGGACTTCGGGTACACCCGCCTGGGCGAATTTCCAGCTTCGGATTCATGGGCAATCAAGTCTGAATTGGTGAAGGGGGCAGCTTGGCGGACAATGCTGGTGCAGCAGAAGGAACCGCAGATGGCGGCTGTTAAATGGCGCATATCAGCTTTCCATGGCAAGGAAATCTCGGGTGCAACCAATAGTTAGCTGGTTAGGCATTGACAACGTCCCCCGCAATTTACTGAAGGGTCTTTGCTTACTAGGGTGCGCCCCTTCGTCTCCCTTCGTGTCGTCCTGGCACATGGCCGACGTGCCTTTGCGTCGTGGTCATTGACGGCTCGAGTACTTTGACGTAGAAAGCAATTCCAAAATACCGCTGAGCTGGCGCGAATGAATATGTATGAGGTGGTGGTGGTGGCGGTGGTTGTAGGTGGTGGTAAGCGGCAATGGCGGGGCGTGCGCACACAGTGCCACACATCGTGACATCCCGAATTGGGCGGCGATTACCAAGATGGTTGCCTTTTTAAGAATTAAGGTTGGAGGCGACAACTCAAGATCGGGGCGGCGCGGAGAGAGCAGAGGAACTCGGTCATCTCGGCGTTCTCAAATAAACCCAGTAGGTGCTAATTAGGAACTCGTTTGTCCCATCGATTACTGGGGCGGTTTGTTTCGAGCTCACAATGTTTACATAATGTTTTCAACTCTCGCTTTCACAACTTTCATCCCTTGCTCTCTTCTAAAATCGTCTGGGGTTCCGCGCGCCGCATCGGATGGTCTCCAGCTATGATCTTTGATTTTAAAGTGAAATCAGTCACCATTTGTGATGCGTGTCACTTTTCAAGCTTCAAGCTTCAAGCTTCAAGTACTCAAGTTTGAGATCTTGGCGAATATAATCTCATTCTCATTCACTGACTTCTCCGCGCCGAAGGTTCCTGACGACAGATACACCCACCTGCGATGCTTCGAGGCTCCTTATCTACGAGTCTGCAGACAACTAGGGGATTGAGCGGACACCGTCACGGTCTTTAGTAAAATCGCTTTCAATGCCACTCGCTGATCTTGCGCTGATCAATGTTTTTGCAGATGGCTGCGCATCCGTTGTTATGACGCCGACAACCAGAAACGACTCAATTGAATGACTTATGACGATTATCTCGACTCGCTCGGAGTCAGCACTGCTGGTCGATAGTCTCTAAAATGTGTTCCCCTCGACGCTCGCGTCTTTCACTCCACTCATGGAACTTCGAACTGCGTCGCCGACCGATGGACGTTTGAAGAGTCCCGATTTAGAATTGGGCTACGAGATAACGGAAAGGAAGGTATGTTGGCATAGGTCCCTTGCACAACGCCGCTTGAATTCAACCGCGTATATGCGTGTCATGAGCGCTCAACTGTCTCTTATCATAAAAGACCCAAAACAGCACGCTGGAATATAAATTTCGATTTCTTTTTTCCGCGGCACCTCATTCGTGATATTAACTCAATGAAATCACAGATCTCGACTGCTATGTGGGTTCCAATGCGCTGTTATTGTCAGACTCGTAATGCAGAATTCCACCAGAGGATTGCAGTCTCAGATGCGCGTTTGCTTCAATCCTAATTTCTCTCAAGTCACCCATTTTCTTACGCGGAAACAATGTGTCTGTATATGGACCTCCCATCGGCGGACGCTCGAACTTCGGAGAACGCAAGGGTCTCGAGTTTGGCGTGTCTTGTTCCCTCCGCAATGTTCAATTGTTCAAACGGCAAATCTGGACGAGAAATTGGCGGACGATCAAATATCAAAGATTTCAAAGGTGTGCCAAGTTTTTTTTCTGTTCTGGGTTGTACGGATCTGCGACATGCTGCCAGTGCCAGCTCGTATTGAGTTCAGTCATTCTCTTGTTCCTGCCTTGCGTCGCAGCCACGGTTAATAGTGCTCAGTCGATATTGCGTTCCACGCCAACATATGCCATATTGTGTCCATATACTTCGAAATGTATACAGCTATGGGACGGCACGGCTCAGGGGTGGCGTTTCATCGGCTCCATAATGCACACTGACATGCGTGATAAATTCGCATTTTAACCCTCATCGGCACTGACTTTTCGTTGCAGCTGGTTTTCCATATAGATCTGGGAAACTTGAAAACTTAATGGCCATTGTCTAAACTGATATCGCCAGGTCCCACGCGGTCTCGCTCCTGCGGCTTTTCACACTACTGATCAGGCTTGGTGATCGCTAAAAAATGGGTACTGGGCCCGGGCTGATAGTTACAACACACAAATACAAAAATCACAAGTACGCCTTTCAAACAAACACTTCTCTCCACTTCAGTTGAGCCTGCTTATGAAGTGCGCCATCCTCCTTAATACCGACTCTCGGGGCTGGGAAGTGGGTGGCGAAGTGGAAGTTTCCTCACGATCTTGGACAACGCGGAACCCAGCTTGAAACATGTGGTTGTGGTCAGGACACCATACTTTGAGCTCCCTGCAAGAATTGGTGGGATTAGTCTGAAATTCGCTGCTGACAGGCGTGGGGCTTACACCCTGGTCAGCGATTCTTGATACGCAGCTATTCGGTCCTGTGCTTCCTGATCTACCCAGCCGCAAAGTTTGGCCAGGACGGCTGCAGGGATCGTTGAGCCTCCCGCCCCAGGAGCCGGAATCGGCGGCGTCGGGGCCTGGGGCGTCGGGGCCTGGGGCGTCGGGGCCTGGGGCGTCGGGGCCTGGGGCGTCGGGGCCTGGGGCGGCGGGGCCTGGGGCGGCGGGGCCTGGGGCGGGGCCTGAGCCGGTGGGGCCTGAGCCGGTGGGGCCTGAGCCGGTGGGGCTTGAGACGACGGTAGTGGTCCTTTGGTCCTTTGTGGCCTAGCGTCGCTAGCTGCTGTAGGTGGAAAATGCATGCTATTACCAGGCGATTCAAGGAATGGACATGGCTGTTGCTTACCCGCAGTGAATGGATGAATGATGGCCGCGTCGTCCGGCTCGAAAACCGGCCATCCTTCAGAAGAAAAATTATTTTAGCTCACTGGGTCACTAAATAGTATTGTTCACTGTTATTTCCAATTGCTGGAGGTGAAGGTAAGAGGTCTGAAATTTAATAGGTGAGAGATGATGGCTTACCGCGCTGCGCGGTCGAATAGCGCGGAGGAACCGACTCTACTGTTGGCCCTTCGACGTGATTGGTATTAGTAGCCATACTTCTGATAAAGCAGCTGAGGGCGGTGAATAGAGGGCAGACATGATGCCGCCTTTATAAGGCTCGTCATGTTGCCGGATTTCAGCAGAAAACACTGACTCCGTGTGCTTGATCTCATTACATGAAACCTGCCAGGCTCAGAGCCTATCAGTCAATGCATTGTCGATTGTCTTGCCATTCTGAGTGCTGCCTGACGATGAAATGTACGTACGCGTAGAAAATCAAATTGTCACGTTGCAAGGCGGCTTCTCGATACTGATGCTGGACGCTACGGAAACGCAGCCTCGATTACATGTATCTCAGGCTGTGTGCGCTTCTTTCAGGTTCGTTCAAGTTTCAGGGCCAGAAGTTAGCCACGGTAAGCCTAGACTTTCTGCGGGGAACGGTCATTATATGGGGAATCAAATTCAGCGGTTCGATTTGAAATGCTATCTACGCCACACTGCACGCTCGTGGGATCTTGGCTCAACACGTTTCCATCTGTTTCTATGCATGTGGACTGTTGCTTAACAGTTTGAAAGAAGCTGTAAGCTTGGCCGCAAGATCCTCTTTCTATCGAGGAATATGCACATCGCTTGAACCGCCTTATTTGATAAACCAATGACCACGGCAAGGACCAGGGTAGTGCGCTTCATCTCACTAAGTGGTGACAACGGGGATCAGATCCCCGATTGGATCGTTCAGATGCAATTCATTTCAGAGGTTTTGCTTCCGCGGAGTTTGCCGAGCTTCTCTGTCGTAAGGCGCGGAGGTATGTTGCTGGTGTCGCGCTTCAAGCACGTTGCGGCGGCCTGCGGTACGACCGAGGAACCCGATGGCTCGATTATTGTTCCTGCGCTTTGTCTTAGCTCCTTTAACTGGTGGCCTCGCTCGCATTGAAATTTGAATTGCAATTGGGCCTGCGAGCGGATGGTTTGGCGGGCTTTTCGGCTGTCAGAGACAGGAATTTGGTGCAAGGATATCTACTATGAAGAGGAGCATAGGTTACTGATCGATGATCTAGAATCCGAAATGCTCGGTCCTCAGTAAGAAATCCATGTGTTCGACTTTTTTCTTAAAACCGTTGGTCTATGAATAACAAATAGAAGTCCCATAATCGTTGACAGCGAAAAAGTGGAGTCCGGCACACATGGCGCTGTGCGAAATATGGCTTGAAGCGCGCTTCTGTGTAAATGCCAGCTCACGGACGCGAGGTTTGGCAAGAGCAAACTGCATCGAAACGGTGCTTCAGCATCGGGTCCCAGGGGGATATCGTCATCGGGCGAGCCGTCTGGGATGCACGAGAGGGCGTCGTCGCTGCAGGAAAAAGGGCAACAGGGGCCCGTAGAATAGAAGTGTTAGTATCCCCTATAGGGCTACGCGGACAATGAAATCACATTTTTTTTAAAAAAAAGAGGTGCGTTCTGGGCAACTTCATCGACGCGAAACGGGAAGCGCGGGTGGGGCCGATTGAGTCCTCTTTTAGAAAATATATCATCTCAACGTTTTTTGAGAGGTCTACGATTATGGAACTAGCTGGATAGATGATACATAGATACATAAACATTCTCTACGATTGATCACGCCCCAGAAATGACTGGCGAACCCAAAGCGCGGCCCCCCATTTTGAGCTAAGGCGCATTGCCTCCCCAGCTCAGTCTCCGCCACGCACCCGCCTTTATACTCCACCACCTGTGACATCCACCCTCGTATCCTCCTTGACTCTCGTCGCCCCCTTTAATATTTTTTGCACAGCGCCCTTCTTTTACGCAGCCGAACTCTTGCCACCTATCAAATATGCATTAGTCTAAAGGGCGAACTCAGCATTGATCTATGACCTTTCGCCTTGCCGGTGTTCTCCAATTCTGAGACCTCTGTCTAGGTGACGGGAGGCATTGTGCTGTGCACATGCTTATTCATTTGAGCAGAAAGCGCCTGGGGAGATATACGAATGCCGTTAGTGGACTAAGCCTCAAGTGGGTATGAGCATACCCTCTTGGCGGTGTTCTCCTCATCAGACCCCATAACCGCCTCAATTCTCTGACTCCCCGACGGTGTATGGGCCATCGGGTTGTCGTGTGAAGCTGAGTAGGCAGCAAATGGGCAGCTTCGCACGTGAGTTTGAGCAATAACGGCTCCTTTCAATTCCCCGTGGTCGCTTGCGCATGAAGCGTGGCGTGTCTGACCATACCAATCACAAGAGAGTCTTACGCAAGAAGCTGGGTGAAACTAGTTGAGTAGAAAACGCCCTGCCAACTTCTTTTACACGCCACGACCAGCGCTAACCAGCGTTTCAACACCTTTAATTGACTCCTTTGGACTACAGTGAAGCCGTGCTGCCTGAGTTCAATCTGAGTAGCCATAACAATGCATTGTTTCGACTTAGAGAACGCCTAGGTACGCTTCGTCTGCTGCACAAGTCGGTATGGAACATGTACCTAAAGATATATTACTGACTTCATGCGGAAGGCAAAGATTGTCTTCTCTCCTCAGAGTGAATCTCGTTTTGCAATGTGAGAGGGCTTGCAGGGTCGTACACGAGTACCCGTTTCAGATTGGCATGAGAGAGGATACGAGGAGGGGAAACATAGAAGTTGGAACTAAGAAAACGTGCCGGCCCGGGCGCAATGCAAGTCCAAATACATTATTCCGCGCTTCGATCAGGCAAAATTCTGCAACATGTGCACGATCTCGATCACTGGCAAGTTCCCCAAGACCAAAGGTTCCCGAGGAAGCGCAAGGTGAGCGGAGAAGATCCCATGACGCTGAGATCCGATTACAGCCGAAGATGCGCGCTCCGTTTCATATAACTCTGCATACCAGAATATATGAGGCATTGAACCCCCTCGTGTTTTCAGAACGACTGCATTTGCAATCCACTCGAATGGGGTTCCGGCTCCCGATTCAAGTTGCCGCGAAGTGAACTGAAGTGAACGGTTCGTATCCAGTTCGTAAGACGAAGTGAACTGAGAGGCCTCGCAGATTCGGACGGCATGACGAAGAAGACAAGTTGGCCTCTGTACTGGTCTCGTTTACCAGCTCATATAAATGTTGTATTGTAGTTCAAACAGAATTTTTATATTATATTAGCACTAATTGCATCAAGTGTACATAGGCCGCTATGCTGGTCGTTTCCCTGAAGTGCGTGCATTCATCGCTATGCGGTGATCAACCGTGGGCGACAGTATTGAATTTGTTTGAAAGATGAATACAGTACAAACCTTCGTGTCGACAAGCTGTAATGCATGATCAGACGCAAGCGGGTTGCACTCTTTCCATATTAATATGGTAGTGGGGTTGGCCTTTCCTGCCGTGTTTTGGTCTGGCATTTGCGGAGCGTTCAGTGCATCGAGATTTGAGATGGCCCATGTGGTTGCCGGGGGTGGTGGTTCTGGCGCCGTCACGGCCGTTATAGATGGCGGGGGACGAGGAGGCCGGCTGAAGTACTTCACGCGCGCCTGTATGACCTCAAGCTCGAAGGCAGAACCCGGTCAGAGACCAAAGATTGGGCCTTGCTTGGGGGCTCGATAGCGTTCAGCACGACAAAGGTGTTCGTTTCAGCGTGGGTCTGATTTAAAAGCCGTCAGTGATGTGGGTCTTGGGGGCTCGATAGCGTTCAGCACGACAAAGGTGTTCGTTTCAGCGTGGAGCTGATTTAAAAGCCGCCAGTGATGTGGGCAAGCCTTACCTCCACATCTTAATCGCCATTGCTAGCAGAGAAAGCTCGACCAAATCCTACATCACTATTCCTGTTGCAAATGGGTGGTACCTTTCCTGTCCGCCGTTCAAGCTTGCTGTTGAGTGCTGCTTGAGATAGGGTTGGGTGCTACAAGTCTTCGTTCTTAGCAAAGGTTAGGGCCCGTGAAAGGTGAGCGCAAAGAACTGCATATGGTGATTCTCACCCGTCTCGTAACCTTTCTCCTTCATTCGAGTCACGCCCCGATGCTCAATCACCAGATTTTTCCGAATCATGCTGCAGCCTATTGCGACTTTGTGCTCAGTCCTGGAGCCCAGTCCTGTCTGTCTCGTTATGCGGAAAGACAATACACCAGATGCATAGATAATAACTATTTCGTTTAAAGCACCCTCTCAGGGCCTCCATGCCGCGCAACGCGTCGCACAGCATCTTGTAGGTAGCAAGCCATTCTCCAGAGCAAATTCGACCCAATACAAAACAGAAAACCCTCGAAAAGAAAGTCGTGCACTTTCAGAAAGTCGAAACATTGATATTTAAGCATAAAGCAAGCAGCGGGACCTGGTACTGGGCACAGAACGGACGAGAACACGTCTGAGAAGTCAGGAGAAGCCAGGTAGGCATGCGCTCTTATCACATTCCGAGTCACCGCCGATTCGGAAGCTCTGAAATTACCAAGCAATGGCGTCATTGTTCATTTTTCCTAACATACGCAAATATTGAGTTCGCTAACTAAGTGTTTCTTTTGCCTTTCTTACCTGGGCTGCGAGAAGCCAACCGGAGGTTGGAGGCGAGTAGCCCAAGACTCGATACACAATTCGGATTAATTCAGACTGCTACAGCCTGCAGTATAACTTCTGTCCAAGCGTGAGTTATTTAATTATGGATTTATTGGCGCAAGGTGTTATGTGCCGACCCCTAGTAATTAGGTAATTATCTCGTTACCAGACTTCGATCAAAACAAAGAGTGGCATCGTTTTCGAACTGAAGCAAACTCACTTCGATTTGAGTTCACTTCGGCAGCAATGGAGCTGCGGAGGCTGAGACTGAGTGAGGCTGAGGCTGAGTGGCTGACGAGTCAGCCGCTCAGCGCTCAGCCTCCACAGCTCCATTGCTGCTTCGAATTGTTATCGCCGAACGTCACAACGGGCTTAGTAAAGATCCAAAGCCTTGTCAATTTTGTTGACCCTCTCGACCATCCTGATGCCTCGCCCACTCCGTGTCTAATGCCTTTATAGGACGTTGTGAGCTTTTAACTCGAACAAAGCCACAGATTAAGGCGATGTGTGATCAGTTGCTGCCTTTTGTTTGAGTGGGTCGATCGGGCAGTGGCGGCTTAGCCGCGTTTGAGCCTATCAGCAGCAATTTAGTTGTCAAACTTGGGAGTCCATATCAAATGTGACCAGTCTCACAGTCAACGATTTGTTCCTACTAATTACCAATGCATACAGTGCCAAATGTGATATAAGGTTTGACCCCACAAACCAAACATCATTGGACCTTCCCTCAACTACCCCTTACTTTGCGATACCTACTTGATACCTACCCATGTTTCTTACGCCGTGTTTTGTGCAGACCGTTCTTCTTGAGTGCTTGTGCTTATGCTTACCCCTCTTTTTGTCAGGCAAAGACATGTGAATCGGCCACTCTCCCCTCCCAAATGCCAGATCTCCGGACCCTCCACCTTCCCGACCTTTTATATCTAACATTCCAGGCCAGGGACCTCTTGAACATTGACCTTAAAGACATCGAGGGACGCGCGGTGGATGTCAAGAAACGGCTCAATAAGGTCGACGGCCTGTTAAAAGGACTGCAGGACGCCAGTCCTGAGGAGTACGCAGCAGCAGTTGCCGAGGCAGAGAGTAAGTAGATCTATCCAGTCAGAACCGCCAGATCCTCAACTTATCTTCTCTGCAGAGATTGCGATTGTAGAGACGAAATGTAAGTCGACTTATCCAGCCGAAACGGTCAGACCCTCAACTTAGTGCCTCTGCAGTACTGGAGGAGCTAGATAAACGTTCCCGTTAAGCCTCCCGTCTCCGGAACATCTGCTTATTACTCCGGCGTTCAATGCCTAGCTGCCGCGCTGTTTATCATATTTGTTACCCACGTTCCTACCAACCGCACTTATCCCTTGTCCCCCCCCATTATCTCAATGGTCTCGTGATACTTTTCTATATGCAGGACCTGGCTGTCTCTGTAGTGTTCAAGTCTGCAATCACTATTTCCGTCTTGTTTTCCTGCCTATTGTCGAAAGCTGCTAAAAAGCTCATGAGATAATATCGTTCTGGGCCTCGTGTGGGTTGTGCGCAGATTTAGCACCTAAAATCTGGCGCTGTTTACACATGCCAGTCCACGTGCCGCGCAATACTACTCGTGCAATGCGCGATCCTGGTGCTGAAAACGACCTTCACGGGCGCTACAAATGAGGTAAACTCTAACTGGGGTAAATCAAGTGCCACCAGGTGCCACCGTGACCTTACTAGTTATGTGTTCGGACCCATCCCTCGTCGGTTCATTTCCTTCCGCAATCACCAGTGACCAATCATTTGTAGAGATCGAGGCACTAGTCCTTCAAGTCACACAACCGCTTTCTATTCCCGAAGCAGGCGGCGCTTTATCCAACACCGAATGTCCGACCTCAATGATTATACGGTTATCTCAGCCAATGCTCTTGGTTGTTTTCACCCGTGGACGATGGATGACCAGCTGCTGCTTTCGCAGTAAGTAAACACTACTCATAACACGAAACTGATCAATGACCGCCAGCACCGCAGGCATCTCTTCAGCCCAGGCTCCACCAAATTTCAACAGCGTTGGAAATATCTCTCAGAATCTCCCCAAGGGCATCTTTCACCGCAGACAGCCGCAGGCCAGTGCGTCAATCTTCTTTTTTAATCGTCGATGGAACGACGAACACTGGGATTGTGACGTTCTTGCAGTCCAGACTTACGCAGGTCCTCTGGCTATACCCCGAGTTGTTTGCTCCCAGTCGGCTATAATTTTGCAGTTGACATGATCGAAGAGCAAAGCAGCGTCGCCATACCGTACGTCAATATGGATCTTCTAAGCGGTACTGACCGCTTGAATCATCTCTAATCATCCGAATCTCAACAGTCTAGAAATTTCTGAGGGGTCGAGCCTGCCTTTGCTGGATCCGAACGCTGCTGCCGCAAATGCTGGGCATTCGGGTTACTGCAGCCCAATCGAATATCTGCCCGCACTGAAGCCAAAAGCTAAGCACCGAGGCCTCAAGAGTCTGCATGCTTGGAGCTCGCCGCTAGCTCAGTATGTCACTACTTTCCCTCTGCCGGTCGATATCTACCAATTGCTACTGCAGGGACATTTATTATGGGGACACCATGAAGACGATTACCGCTCCCAATCCGCTGCTTGACTTGTAAGGAAACCCGTTTTCATCTCCGCTGAGAGCTGACAACGCACCAGGGCTTCCCCCATCATCTGCGGCGGCGACTCCTTGTTTATAATGCCTGGCATTTCTGAGTTGACATGTGCGCAGTAAGTCGGCAATTTTTCTCAGAGTGTTCATCACTGACAGTTTGCATGATATGAATCAAGAGCTAGCTATGTGGAGTCTTTCTCGGCTGCAGTTCGGCCGTCCAAGAGTCCCGCTAGATTGCGCCTTAATCCTACAACAATGTGGCCCGCCCCGTTGTGTGTTGATCGGCTGTTCTTTTCTTATCATACATTGACGAGTACTTGTGTAATAGAGATATAGCTCTGCTGAAGGGCAATTATTGCATTCTTCATCCCTCTCTGTTTTGTTACTGACATCATAGTCATTGGCAGGCATGGAATTGTTTCGAAAGCCAAATGTGACCTCCTTGCGCGTAAAACGGCAAAGACGATGTTCCAGCTATGGGAGGAACTACTTCCTCTCCGAGTATATCTCCAAAGCAACTGGGCAAGAAAGATCAACCTCGCAGGTTCAAGGCCGCGTTCACCGCCTCGTTACCATCAAGGAATCCAGTACGCTTTTTTCAAAAGCGTTGTTCGTTAACTAAATCCATGCTGACTAGATACGCGATCTAATTTACAATATACTAACAAGACATCTAGAGTTTTGAAGGCGAATTCAGCTAGTAGAAAACAACGCCAAGTCAACAATCACGCATCAATCACAATTTCGATTGTGAAATCTCCAAACCTCGCTTGGTTTTTGCCAGCGTCTGCAGAATCCTATGCAGACTATCCGGGGCCATTCATTTTCGATCTTATCACATCAGCCTACGCCGCCTCCCCTTCGACATCCGGAACTGCACCCATGTTTCAAATCCACTCACCTTATGCTGTCTTTCCCGAAACTATATTTAAGGTGTTTGTCGATGAATCCAATGTGGCTGTTCACACCGAAGCAGCGACTCTGGCATGCATGTCGCCGCCAATTAACCCCTCTGATCATTGGACCTACGCGATAGAACTTGCACCTAGCTTTTGGGATATCATACGGTGCAGTCCAGGTCAGTTTTTTCATCGTAAACAGTCGATTTGCTGCCAATACGATCTACCCCGTTGATAGATCCAACCCAATACATTATCCACCAAACGATAACATCTTCCCCCATTCCCATTGCATTGGGCGCCGCCAAGGAGCCTTTCAATGTTTTACTTCACTATCAATTCCTTCGTGTAGGGTGTTTTGCCTAAGCCCATCTGCTAACAGCGCATCAGCGAGGCCATCATCCAATTTCCTTGGCCACCCGAATCAGCGTCGACCGGCACCAGCTCAGTATGTTTCAAGGGATCATACTATTTGGGTGAAAAGGGCGAGTTACATCATAGCGTTTCAGGGCCCTACTACCTACTGTTGCCTTCGTCGTTTCTTGGGGGATGTACTGCATTTTCACTTTCTTTAGGTCGTGTTTCAAGTTTCAACTAGCAACTTTGATTATGCATAAAAAGGACGACTTCACAGTCGTCGCCCCCACAAATAGCTCGACAATCACTAGTGAGGACATATCGTCGCATTCAACTTGCTGCTAGAAGCTGAATTCTGTCTTGACAAATTCAGGACATAACTTATAGGTATCCTCACAACAACTTCTACCGTACATATCTCTCTTTGCTCACGTTATGATAGATAGTTGGCACCGACCTCGATCTTATTAGGAAATGCAATCATACAACGCCTTAGATTCAGCAGGTTAGTTTCTTTTAAGCCCGTGCTTTCCTTCAGGCTAATCCGGTGGTTGCAGAGATCGAGACACGTATGCCGAAAAGAACGGAATCCTCGTTTTGTAAACTCCTGCAGCTCCATTCGTTTGTTCGCGCGGGTCTTTCGGAAGAGGAGTTCTATCACCTTTTCACAAAATGTGGTGGTTGTCGTTTAGTCATGACATGGGCAGCGTTTGCGCATCATATGTGTGCTTTTCGCGCTGCGGGGGCGGTTGCACGAGGAAACGCTGCCGAGGTTATTGACTTGACAGGAGATTAGTGCATTGGGTGGACGATCGTGTTGATAGGAGGATGCTCATGGCATAATCCTGTGATTGTTAATTTTAGGTGTATCATGATCATACGTCATTCATATCTGTTCTGGGCTACCTCAGGCTATCATATCTCCACCTGATCTCAGGTCTGCGCGGTTTGGGAACCTGCGAATAGCGCTAAGTACCTTGCTGAGGGTAAAAACCACATATGTCAATTTCGAATGAACTCGCCCATTTTTAGTATATGCGATGCGTGGCGGTGCGCGCATCACGGCTAAGTAGGCAACCGGCGCGTCTGGTTGTTGGGTCCTCGTGGGGGAGATACGACCCAACAGTAATCAGTGGCTTCCGCGACCCATGTAGCAACTTCAGTTCTGAGGCGTTCATTTATTTGTCCTGTCATTTAGTTGAATATCTTGTCTTCCTTTCTTTCGCACTACCAAAGCAATTGAATTATGTAAACTAGATGGAGTTACCTTGCTTACAAGTGAGTAGCGGCAATTGACGGAGCCGAAATCGTTAGCTGACTAAGCCATCCAATCACAGATTTCACCGCGCTCGACCTCTGTCTTGCCATTCTCTCATTATTTCACCACATAGCATGCTTCAAACGACATGTTCACTTCTGGCGACACGAATTATACATTACTAAAGTACTCTAGGCAAGAAATATACATGAATTACTGGTAATAATCATCCTCTGAGTCAACACCCTCGTCATATCCATCAAGATCATCTACAGTGCACTCTATATCGGAATCCCCATCCTCTGCACGGTCTTCAGAGCTTTCTACAACCGCTCCCAGGTTTGCATGCCGCTTGTGCTCGAGGTATGACGCGACTGCTGCACGGAGAAGGGTACATTTGGCTTCACGGTCACCTCGAGCCTGTTTTCCACTCGGAATGACTGGCAACGTTGACGGCTCGGCCGGGGCACCTTTTTTCTTCACGATTGGAGCAACTGTTTTGCCAATTTTAGCTTCATTTGCCTGCCTGTCCCTGTCTTTCTTGAAATGATCTCCCCGCTGTTTCTCTTTTTCCAGGAGCTCAGATACCTCGGAGGTGGCACATGGATCGTTCTCCTTGTCAGAAGAAGAGGAATAGCAGTCGTCGTCATCGAAGGGCTCTGTATTTTTCGAGGCTCGGGCAGCAGATGCTGCAGCAGTTTGAGCATGACGGTCCATCTTCCGCCTGCGTTTTTTCCCAGACCCAGCAAAGCGAAAGGCTTTTTCAAATCGTTCTGAAGCTTTTGACATAGGTAAGAGGGGTGGAAAGCTCGAGGAACGCGTAAATTAGAGCAGCGGGCGCGACGCGTCGGGTGTGTTTACAATTGTTACTCAAGACCACCGTGCAGGAATTCATCCCACCTATGGCATCTCGGCGCAGAACCCCTTGCACCCCGATAGGGCACGGATTAGGTGGATTTTTCCATTTTATTTGTAACTAACGAAAAAAAATCCCGGAATCTGTGGCGTAGAGTAGAGATCACGAATAGATATACACATTGTGGTCTGCATTCCCGTAATTTTTTTCGTTAGTTACAAATAAAATCTGATTCTATTCCTATCCCGCGAAAGAATGGCATAGGTTGTGTGTCTCGTTCCCATTCCTATAGGTCGCGCGGTAGGAGGTCGTGATTTTGGCTGCGCATCCACTTTGGGAAGATATCACGGCGGAGTTTTAATTACACCTCAATTGCCGCTACTCATTACAAGGTCTCTTACGTTCTGTAACTCCTTTGTCCTTGTTTATTTTGAGTAACTGAACCCAATACTTGTCAATACTCCTCCTCCACCTGCTTTCGTTTAACAACGAAGAAATCTAGGCTTGATGCTTCGACTTTCGTTCTTATCTCTGCGAAAAATGCTGGGACTGACTCAAATTCTGACCCCTCCTCAATTCTTGCGGTGATTTCAACTGCTCAGATACCCTGTTTTTGAAACTAACCTGGAATTCATCCTTAGGGACGTTCTCTCGATACTCTACAACGCTTCTTGACAGGAAGATGCACCGTCACACATTACCACACCGCATCTGATTCAAGACCTTAACAGACTGAATATTCGCGGACAGATACGTTTGGTGTCACCGAAAAGCGCGCAGGATTAGTTTTTTGAGATGAACACACAGCTTTTTCGTTCGTCATTCGTGTTGGGAAATCATACCGTGGGAGCCGATGAGACATCCTCCTTCATGGTTTAGGTGTGTTATGACGACCTAATATTGTTTGGGGCTCACCGTAATCTTCCTGCAGCTTCCGAGCATAAGGTCTTTTAGCAGACAACAGCGACTTTTCTTCTACAGCCTCCACCAGTCCCCAATCATCATCAACACCCTTGATGCAGGTGGCCGAACCACTATCGTACGTCCCTTGCCATTATGAACCGTTTTTTTTTTGCAACCCTAACCCTAATGTCCCCGCCAGAGTCTCTGTCCCTCCTGCAGTCCTCTGCCGAACGCAACACCGCCATTTCAGGCCTCACCACGGCCACGGCCACCCCTCCTCCTCCTCCTCCTCCTCCTCGCTGAGCACCTGCAGACGGTCTTCGGCTGCCGCATACGTGCAACCACAGGCTGCTCAACGGCGAAAACCTTTGCGATGAGGACGAGGACTGTGAACGCAGCGTGGCGTTACATGTCTGCTAGGCGCTATGCTGATAGCGTTATGGTGGCGTTGGGGAGTACGAGTCGGGCGAGCCACTTCAGGTGCTCGAGTCCGATCTTGGGGCTTGGGCTGGGACCAAGGATCGTCTGCCACCTCCACCGGTAAATTGTAGGCTTACACATCAACTATGCAGACAACGGCTACTCAGGCGCGCGGGCTTCTCCACCACGATACCTGCCCCGGATGTACGACGATACTCCGCGCTCCGGCCGACACATCCAACGCTCAAGCTCAAGCTCACCCGGCTACATACCGACCCCTTCCACTCCACCACCGGACCGAGATCGAGACGGGTCCGTGTAGTACGATCTCCGGCCCCTGCCGATCATCTTTTTGCAGGGGCACGGAGGGACATTGCGGAGGAGTTCGCGCCTCCGATCCGATCCTTGAAGAGATAACAGCTGTCGATACTCATGCTCGCTTTCGAACGCTATCCTTAGCCTCGCGCTCCTTTCCGTAAGTCTCGTGCTAAACCTAGTATCCAGCGGCGGCTCCGTTGTTCTGAAGGGCTTCTCCTGACTACCAGGCCATTTCACCAAGGGCGGGGGCGTTGTTGCAGTTCTCGCGAGGATACAAGGAATCGGAAAAAACTCTCCCCCATCATTGTGTACGGTAATAATTGTTCTCGAGTGAGCCTGCAACGCTTTGCGGAAACGGACGGAGTGTCGACACTGTTTTTTCGTGGAGCGGGTGTAACCGTTTGGTTAGGATGGCCAAGTTGGTAAGTATTTGGCTTTCTTTCACGTTGAGCTCGGACTGATGCATAACTTTCTTCTAGGTCTGTTGATATGGGCGGACAGGAGAGGGGGCGAACGAGGACAGAGAGAGAACGCAGCGGCGGTTCATGTTGGACTTGCGACATCGATTTCCTTCCAAAGAACGTTTCACACTCGGCAGTGCGGACTTGGAAACTACAACCACTGGTAGGAATGGAGGCCAGGAAGCCCAATCCATGCGGAAGGTAGACGCAAGAAATGGTGGGCCTCGCTTCAGACCAGATGCTCGATGTATGGGTCGGAGCGTTGTCGCATTGGAGTACACACGGCAGTACGGTTTGGGCATAGGCGTTGGGAGCATTACCGAGCATATGTGGATTCGCATGCAGTTGCGGGGTGGGCGCGGAGGATGCGGAGGAGCAGGCTGGCTTTCTGGATTTGAGGAGGTGGTCGGAGTGGTATAGCGGTGGGGTAGCGATGCGAGGGAGCTGGCGGGAGGTCAGCATGGGTGCTCGGCAGGTGCATTTGTGGTTGAATCGTGAATCGTAGTTTTTCATTGGATGTACATAGAAGTCGTCGTCCGTAGCATGAATAAATGATTTGATTGCCCTTTAACTGCCTCGCTCAAGTCACTTACAGCGCAATTGAAAGGTGTCCAGGAGAGCTCGGGAACGGGCGCTTTGAATTGGCTTGAGCACTGTCCGGGCACGTCAACGTGGGCGGGTTGGGAAGGCGGTGGGAGCGTTACATTTTCTGTTCACGGAGTGGAAGTAGGGTTTGTGGTCGGGAGTGCAACGGGAGTGTCGTTTTCTTTTTTAATATGGCCTTTGGCTTTGATATGGACTGGGCTGTGGGCTCTTGTATTTGGGATCTACTCTATGCTTGGAACATCAACTTGTATATTATCTTATGTTACGGGTAGTGTGTTGGTTGATATGCTGACAGCACATCGGCGGTCAGAAATCGAGATAAAAGGCTATTGGGACTTGTAAGAGATGGGGAAGCACAGAATTTGAGAGAGTCCCTATGCTTCTCCACAGACTGAGCACAGATTCTGCAAAGATCCTAGGTACCCATCAACGATCCAGAGCGTAGTCCCTCAAACATCTTGCTTGAGCCTTATCGGGGACACTATTGCTTATTGTTACACATGAAATAGCTGAGCGACTTGTGAGGGAGCATGAGTCAACCGTGTCATCTCGAACTGCGGAGACGTCCCGAGCGGGCGGCAATGATGGCTGCCAGAAGGGTGGCCACGAGATTTAGACCAGGGAAAGTGGATGCGGCAGGGGATGAGATGTGGCTAACCTTTCGAGCGCGACAACGAGGGCGCCATGGGTTTCATGGGCGGTCATAGAGAGTCCACGGTATTTAAGTTGGGAGGGGCATAGGGGCGGGCAGCAGGAAGAGGGCTCGATTCGGGCTCCACTAGAGGAGTCGACATATTCGATCGGCGCCACTATAGGAGGAGCACCACCCTCAACAGAAAGCATAGCAAGGTCTGAGGCGCCGCGGTACGCGACGGCCCCTAGTTGAAGTCAAGAGTGGCTGCGGGCTCCGCCTTTGTTGTGGTCTGTCTGTTATTGCCTCTTTTAGAATTAAAAAAAGTGAGTGTGGGAGAGGCACGTGCAGATCTGAGTCTAGGGTTATCTAGCCCAGTGGGCGCAACCACTGCGCCAATTAGCACCTAACCCTAACTTACTGATCTCCGCACAACTTGAACTTATTCAACCTCTGAGTTGCGTACCGAGGTGGCAAGGATTCTGAACCACCTCCTCTCTAACCGTCCTTTGTTCTAATTTCCCAGCTTCGACGATCTCTGTTTTCTTTGCGGCTCCCGACTCAACTTGGGCTCACCAGTCCGCACTCGCTTGCGGCGGCCATGTCATGCGAAAGCTCGGCAACAATCGAGGGTTCAGCGAATGGCTGGCGTCTACGCAGCATTATCCCAGAATTGGACTCGTTACCGTGGCTAACGACAAAATTCTTAACCCACGAAAACTTGGCGACTCTAGTCCCGCCTGAGCATCGCATGCACGTGCGCCGATTTATTTTTATTTCTGCCAGTAGGCGCTCATCTACTTCAAGAGGTACTCCGTGTGTCTGGACCGCGCTGAACGAAGCGTACCTGATAAGGTTGCATCCGCCGTCTCCCTCTATCTCTCCGACTCGCTGTTGAAGGGAAAGCAAAAAAGCCGCGTTTTTATGCAGTTGATGAGGTACCGCCTGTTAGACATCGCAATGTGGATGGACGGAGAAATTACTCACAAGTTGGGCGCGGTGTCTCGTGGCAACCTCGTTACATCCCCGAAACTGGTAAGCTATGAATGGCCGTGTCCTCCACGCACAGCTGCTGATGTTTCTGCTGGCAGCCACTGCACGCGCTCGATGATTGGCCAGTTTTTTTTCGCACCAGATATCAAGCGATTAGTTCCGGACTTCAAGATTTGTTGTCCAACAGCTCTACTAGTAGCACTCTTTCATCGCATGGGCCAAGTTCGATAAAAGATCTTTATTCCGGTATTTGGGAGCATGAGAACAAGCACAACGCACATGGAGCCGCCGTTAACATCGTGACTTGCGCCTTCTATCTCCGTTACCTTCTCAAGGTATGCCTGTTATTGTTTTCCGGGCTGAGCTGATCTTTATGATTCAATCAGGGCAACATTGACATCCCGAGTATACCGGCTCTGGAGCAGGAACTGATGTACGTGCGCTGCACTTCGGTCTAATGGGTAGAAAGTTATGTTTTATAGGACACAATCTTCCGATTCCAAGCCTTTTTTGAGAGCTCCTCAGAACCAGAAGCTTCAGCCTCTGCGAACGCCGCTTCACATTGCTCTCTCCGTTTCCCCGATTTGTCTCTTGCTTAGTAGATCTTTGCTGCACGGCCCGAGCTGTGACACATTGCTAGATGTGAGCTCCCCTTCACCGTGTCACAAGGTTTCCTGACTGACACCCGTTCAGCACTGGCGCACCATTTCCCTTGTTGAACGACCGCCATCACTTGTGGCTGCGGAGCGCCAGCTGTGGACCATGATTTTCGACATCGCAGATGGGGCCGAATTTCTCCCCCGGTTCAAGGCAGCTCTTGATGCTATAAATGAAACCGCGATCGAGGGCCACAACTGGCTGCTTCCGTTATTGCTCGATAGCAATAAAGACTGCTCTGCGGATAAGCCCGGTCCGCGCGCAGATCCCCTCACCCTCCAAGCGTTGCAGCGATTGCGGGAAGAAGAAGAAGAAGAAGAAGAGGAGGAGGAGGAGGAGGAGGAGGATCGGACTGCGCACATCTCCACCCTGCCTTTCCAGGAAGCTGAGGAATCCGATGACGATCTTTCAGGCTCCCCCGATCAAGGGGCTCTGCCCGCTTCGCCTGCAGGTGGTAACCCACTCTCTTCGTTCCGCGAGCGCCGACAAGAAAATTCCGCGCTATCTGACCTGGGTTCTCCCGCCCCTTTCCCGAACAACAATCCTTTATTTCGACTTCCTGGGCAGCAGCCCGAAGGTACCGAGCTACCAACGCTGGATTGTCCCATTCCTTTCCCCAATAAAGACTCGCTCCCTCCGATCGATGGGCTGCAACCAGGAAACGTTGACTCGGAGCCACCAAACACAAATTCTCGCACCAGTCCACCTTGTGAAGACATGGATGTTGATCTACCTGCCCCCCCCGAACAAAGTCCGCCTTCTGCTCTGCCCCAAGCTGCCGGTCCGCTGCCGGTCCTCGGTGGCGGCCAACCAGGAGATTCTGAGCTCTCTGGTCGGGGTTCTCCCGCTCCTTCCCTAGGTGGCGACCCACCTGGTCTGCCCGATGGGCAGCCACCGGAAAGTGCTGGGCAGGGTCGCGCTTCTCCCGTTCCATCCTCAGGTGGTGAGCCTCCCTCTCTGCCAGATGGAGAGCAACTGCAATCAGAAACGAGTTCTCTTCAGAATGAAGATATGGGCGCACCTGCCAGCGAAAATAACGACGACGCAACGTTGACGTTGGGTGCCAATCTATCAGAAGATCTGGAGAGCCACGCAGAAGAAGCTCTTGGTCAAGAAGTCGATAACAAAGGCACCCCCCGGCGGAAATCTACGCGGCTCCTCGAAAAACCTCCGCATGCTACCGGGGTTGTCGACGCCGCTGCGCCTAAAAAGAGACCCAAGACCAAGCCCAAATCTAACCGCCAGGGAGAAAAATCGCGCAAGAACGGAAGCAAAGGCGCTGGCGACGCCGCGACCCTTACTGGAGATACCGCGGAACCTATTCCGATGAGCGACGACGATATTATTCCTGTACCCCGACCGACCATCAAGAATTCCAGAGATGTTGTCGCGGAAAAGTCATACATTGACCTTACTGAAGACGAGGCAAGCTGGTCATGAATTGTATCCGCAGTAGTGCTCATTAACGACTTATAGAAACCTACTGTCCCCGACGAACCGATTGTGGTCGCTGGGTTAACCAAGGTGCGCCCCCTCTCGAGTGCGCACCGCTCGATTAGTCTCATGCATATCAGAAACTCGTCGGAAGCAACAAACTGCAGTTCGTTCGACCCGACGGGAGTACCATGGAATTTACTCCGTCTGGCCATGTATGCCGCCAGCGCTGTCCTGTTTTGATTTTTGCTCAATTACCTCCATAGCACCAGGAAGACATCGACTGGCAGTGCGATGTTGTCAGACGCGCGAAGGAGAACTATATCAACGGCCGACCCAGGTACTTGGAAGACCCCACCAAGTTTCCCGTTCGGTGCTTTACTAGCAACGAGTTCGACAAGCTGTCTGAGGCAGACGTGCTGGACAGCTTCAGAAAACAAAACCTCGTCGTCTTTGGCAGAACTCACCCTGGCCTCCAGTTTGATCCTAACGGCTTCCAGACGGTCGGGTCTCTGGAAAAACCCTGCACGATTGTCGGTACGTTCAGTTGCGGTAAAACCCTTTAAATACCTCTGAAGTTTGGTAGACTTTTCGCAACGCCTTCTGGATGGTGAAAGTCCTGACGCGCGAGCCCGAGTTGGCATTCCTTACCACCTCCTAGAAACGCAGGAGATGCAAGAACCAGAATTCTCCAAGATCTTGAATTGCCTTGACTTGCAGCTTTCGGTTGATCCTTTTGAGCGCCAGTCGTTCGCAAGCGAAATTGCTGCGTGGATAGAGTGCGTCGGTCGCCCGTGGTGCACGCAATTTGAGCAAGTGCCAGTGACTGCTACTCGCTGGGCAATTGCCGGCACTTCTGGTGCGTACAGCAAGTTTCACATGGATACTGAGGGTTTTGTCACGTTTGTGGTGCCCGACAGCGGCGTGAAACTGTGGGTGGTGGCTACACCAAAAAACGACGAGACCGGCCAGCCATTCGAAAAGATGGGGGACCCGGACATCCTTCTCGCTCCGTTTTCGCTGGATATGCCAGATTCAGACCGGTGGGATTTGGATGCCATTGTCTTGACACCAGGTACCAAACTGTAAGTTTCTATTCTTCCTTCTACCCTCAGATTCAAATTAATTTTATTACAAGGATAATGAGACCCTCCACCGTGCACGCCGCCATTACTATCGAGAGTAGCATTTGTCGCGGGGGGCACTGCTATGCTACTTCCACCTTGAAAGACACGGTATACGGGTTGCTCCACACCTTCGTGGCCTCCAAATACATCACGAACACGAGCCACAGCGAAGCGGCAACACTAATGTTGACTCGGCTGATCAAGTATTACCACCACACTCTCACAGCCCCTTCAACCTCCAAGATACGTGCGTCCACATACCCTTGCCCTTTGATCTAAGCTAACCTTCAGCTCGTGTATTATTCTAGCGCGGAGTGAAGTCCACATGCCGAAGCTAGAGACACTTGGTGGCGTTCTGGACCTCCTCTCCCTCGCCCATTACTTTGAATTGAGCAATGTTTTAGCCGACTGGAGGTACAAGCCTTCGACCCACAGCTACAAGGATCGCAGGCGCGCTATTGCGAATCGCCAGTTGGCTCGCCAACTCGTCCGCTGGTTGTTCGATAACTGCGACGTGTATACAGCTGCCGGTGAGCTGGTCTCTCCTGACGATGCAATGGCGGATTTGCATCGCGCGTTCCTCGCTCGTCAGGCCAGGGCCCTTGTCCTGTATAAGTGGAGCGCCTGGTCAGAGGCAGTTGAGGGAGAGTTGGCTTCCTGCACACCTGAAAAAGTTGAGGCGGCGGTCAAGGAGACTTTCATCAACCATGCAGCAGAGGTCCAGTGGGAGCACACTCGACACCTTCCCAAGGTAGGCTTTGCTTGGAAGGGCGAGCAGTATACCTTCTGCAAATCCTCGGCAGGTGTTCCAGGTGAGTTATCTAGCTGCATTGATCCCGTTTGGTTGCCCTGTTCAACCGACCTTTAGTTGATAAGACGATTAAGGGAGAGTTAAATGAAGATCGACTCATGGAAGAGCAGATGGAGCGCATTCGCCAGAGAATGTTCTCCACTGCTCAAAACTCTCGACCCGGACCTGCACCAAGTTCCTCTGGTAGTCCTGGTGGTCGCAACCACCGATCAGCTGGGGAAAGTGCGGCCCGCTCGAAGCGCAGCCGGGCCCACTCGGCATCCGATCGACAAGAGGTGGAAGACATCAGCAGCGAAGAGGAAGCAGATAGTGGTGAGTTGCGTTCATAACACCCCACCAGCGACTAAACCAGCTTCATCCTTCCGAAGACGCTCACATCAACAAGAAGCAAAGAACTTCGTGAATGAAAAGTATGTTTTGACTTAGACTCTGCAAACTTAGCTTACGCTACCTCCTACCGCAGACCCTTGGAAGATCGTGCGTTTCACATGGCTGCCAGCCCACCTGGAAATTGAAAGCGCGAATAGCATTTGAAGCTGCTCGGGGTGCCTCCATTATTCTGCAGTTCGATGCGCGCAAAATTATCATAAGTTGTTCATCGTATCGTATCGTGCCAGAATGCACGATATCAATAAAACCTTGTATATGCAGGCGAACGATGCGTTTCGAATGGAACCACGCTACGCCGCCGCGTCGCGTGCCAGCGGCATCAAATTGAAATGGCGCGATTTACACGCGCTAGCATCATTGTTATTCTCAATTTTCGTTTGAGACTCGGATCGTAGTAGGACCACTGCTTTAATCGGTATCGCCTACACGCGCGGGAGTTTCGTAGCACTACTAAAATACACATTTAAACTCTACAACAGCCACTCCGGAGCATGCGCGCCTGGCTCGCAGAATATCTCTTCGCTCTCACTCTGCAACTCTGCCAATGCCTCTTCGTGGCTAATCATATTCGCTGCATACTTTTTCCACACTGCAGGTAGCCTATTTGATGTTACAATGGATGCGCCCCGCTGGATAAATTCAGGGGAAGCGCACTTCGGAGGGATGTCGAGAAGGCTCGTTCCGTGCCATTCTCGGGGAATCCAAAGCACCAGTGTGTTAGCTGCGGCCTCAACTCGGATCCCATACTTAGAAAGGAAAAAGTTTCCTCCCGCACTTGGGGCCCTGTTTCTTGACAGCGTCCAGGCCAGTGCAAACATATGAGGCTGGTGCTCAAAATGTATGCCCCTGTGCAGGCATTAGGCCAACTCGACTGAAAATCGCAGCAGCATTACTTGCCGGGAATAATTTTGGCTAAAAATACCAGCAGGAGGTGCTAGTTCAGCGTTGTGGAAGTCGAAGTTTGTGCCGCCGAGTCTCACAGAAAACGTTCCGCGCGAGCCGCTGCTTCCCATTTGGCCGTTTCCGTCCATCCTGCTGATGCCCGTCCTGTTGAGAAACGCGTCGAAGTCGTCGATGACCTCTTTAGGGACCCGGCCGCGAACCAGCTGCCACAAAAAAGCAAAGACTGAGCTTGCTTTCGCATCCATCGTTAGTGCGCCGCTCGGATCGCGCTCGGGTTCCAGCAAGTTTCTTGCCCAGTGAAACGAAGGTCGGCTGAGCAGCCCTGCAGAGTACCCGACCTGGACGAGCTTGCCAGGGTCCTCGAGCTGCCCATCCTAGATCAGAACTTGGCATTTGTGCATGCACAACGACATGGACGCACCCTGATGTTTTTTCGGTGGGGCATGGCTTCTGCAACAATTTCTTCTGCCCATTTAACTGCTTCCTCCTCTGTACAAAACCCCCGAAGCGCAGCTCCAACAAGTTTCCCATCGAGGTCGCGAAATATTGCACTCTCGTCCTCCAGAAGATCGACAGCAAGTTCGGCCTTGTTCAGCGTGTGGAACGGGAGATCTTTTTTTCGCTTGTCTGGTTTAATCCTCTCCTCCGCGTAGTATTTAGCCCACGTGTCGTGCACACTCTCGGACTCGGCTACGATGTGGCCAGGGGGTGGGTAGGGCGCAGCGAGAGGCTTGACGATCCGCACCGGGATTTTAGCGAGGTACTCTTCCTTGCGCACTTTCTTCCAATCGAGGTCCAGCAGCCGGATGACATTTCGCTTGTGAGTTCGGGGAATTTTCCCAGCGCAGGCGTTGCGAGAAGCGATAGCTGAAGACAACTGGGGAGGAGTGCTTGGCAATTCCTTGCACCACTGAACGAACATTCGGATCGTGCTCGTGCGAGCATACTTGCGTGTGGGATCGATCTCCTCCGCGTGTTCGCGCAGTCGCGCCTCAAAAGCGTTCCCCGGAGTGCCCTTGGATTTTTTGAGAAGGTCCAGCGCAGCGCTGTCAGCGGCCACTGAATGCACTAATCGGCTTTGGTACGCCGCTTTCTGCGGGTCCGCTTTAGCGGCGGGCGCTCTTGCCATTTCAACGAGTGGTAAATTGGCCGGATCTTCAGAGCTTTGGAGGCGGCGCCGCGCTGTTTGCCGCGAGACTACTTACGTAAGGCAAAGGCCGCTCGCCCCCGCCGGGCAGGAGTCTCAGTCAAGTTGCCACCGCTTTAGCGGCTGGGTGCGCGCAGACCAGTCCCAGCGCCCTTCTCCTCGGAGTCTTTTGTGATTACCTGTAACGGCGCGCCTTGGTTTCATTATCGGGCCTCTGCCGACTGGGAAAACGTTAGGGCTGCTAGGAAAAACCTTTGGTGCCAGCGAGCTGCCTGCGCCGGCCTCTTCCGCTGCTGCTCCTTTGCGCCCTCCGGCGCCTCGCAATCGGCCTACCCACTCCTGAGCTATCCAGCACCTTTTCCAGCACCTCCTCCCCGCATCTGCACCGGCTGCCGCTGGCACCTACCCAGCCTCGCCCGCCTCCAACTAGCGCCCTACCCCACCTTTCGCAGCCCCAGTCGCACCAGCAACCCCAACGCCTCCTTCAGAATCCCCCTGCAAGTGCTGGCGAGGTGATTTGTGCAATTGCAGTCGTCTCTCGCAGCAACCTCCCCTGCCTTTCGCGCTGCCCCCGGGTCTTCTGCCCAAACTAGGGGCGCGCGCAAAAAGAAAAGTAGAAATAAAAAGTAGGCCTTTGGCTGCTGGCAATCCTTTTCTTTCTGACTTGCTTTGCAGCCGAGGCGGGGCGTAAACCGGCGCTTCTCGTGTCGAAGTCGCCGGGCGCGGTCGCTCTTTCACACTGCTTTTGGGATCGCTTGGAATCAGCGCAGCCGGCGCGCTTACACCGGCGAAAAAGAAGGCGCGCGCAGCGTTCAACTCTCTTCGCCGCGCCGAGCACCGGCGCCTACTTCAAAGGCTGAGAATGAATTTGAAGCGCGCGAGCTGGCTCTCGTTGCAGAAAATACTGGTCGCTGGCTTTCTAAAGGTCAAAAGTCTTTTGCGAGCGCTGCTTAAATGCTAAAGTGTCCTTTCGCTTTTCCATTGCTTGGCGGAACCGATCCTTTTTCTTCGTGACTTAGTGCAGGCGCGACCCGGAATGCTGAAACAACGCTTTAGATCCAACAAAGCTCACAACATTTTTAGACTTGTGGGACGCGGCCGGGGCCCCGCCCCGGGAGTCGTCCGCTGCTGTTCTTGATCTTGAATCCCGCAGTTGCCTCGAGAAAGAAAGTCTGCCCGCCAGTCACCGCTGCCGGGTTTTCGCAAATCTAGACAAATTTAACGTTAAATTTTTAAGACCGATTCCTACCACGAACGCAGTAAGTAGTCAATCCCGCCCTATACCTCTCAGCGCCGGTCAGTTCTGCTTGCGCTTCGCACTAGGAATCTTGCGCGATGAAACAGCATCGCTGATCCACCGCGCGGCAACGAATGCGGTGCTTATGATGGTTGCAGCTGCGAACCAACAACACCAAACACCGCACGCGCCGCAGCCGCCCAGCCAGAGCGGAGCCCCGAGAGTCGAGCCATCGAAACCTACTCCGAGTCCTGCTGCAGTCGTCATGTCAAATTCGTATGCGTTTCGCCTTCGCACCCCTGGTTCTTGAGGCACTTATATGGCACGCAGTTCTGCCCCAGCACGCCGGGTCCATTTCTCTGAAATTCAGGCCGACCCGCTCCTTCTAATACTCAGCCGTCGGATCAGCTGCCCCGCTTGAATCCATGCCACCACAACTCAGATCCTCGCTGAGGCGCCAACCTTCTGCTGCAGCTGAGACGCCGTACAGCAGGGTTCACCACCCGCCGCGGGGTAGTTCCAGAAATCGAATGCAAGGCACTAGTCTCGAAATCATGCGTGCTTTGCTGAAAATCGATGTAGCCCCACGCGCAATCCTCTCGTCGAACTTGGCCGCCATTTTTGCCGCACCGTTCACGCGTTCTGCCACCTTCAAACTCTCTTAACTAATGGCGCCATCATCGCCGGCGAGGTCGCTAAGCATCCGAACGAAACTCTCACACCCGAGTAAGCATTGCCTGAGCCAAAATCCTCACACGACCTATTTCCGCCCTAACAGAGAGCGCCACCAATTGCGCGTTTATCATCAGCTACTTCAGCTGGCTCCTAGCCTTGAAGAGCACGTGCTAAGTGGATCCTCCAAGGAGATACAGACAATCGTTGACTCGGTGAGCAGTTACTCCGCACTGCCGTTGAATTTACTGCCATCCACGCACACGCAGATCAGGCAAGGAGTTGCATTTGCAAAAGAGGAGGATGTCGCGAGCATGAATGGGCACATCTTAGGATGGATAGCGCCGCCAGGACGCGCTCTTAGGCCGCTCTTTCATCGCAATGCCAAGGCGAATCGTGGCTTCCACCACTCCTCCGCAGGCGCTTTGCTGTGTCCAGTGCACTTGGACTACTCGGACTGCAGGTAAGTGATAGCTATCCACTTGCGTTTATCCTAATCAGCCCCGCCTCCGAGCAGCGTTCGAGAAATGCTCCGATCCGGGGGATTGAAATGTGCTCAATATTGGCCCGCTTTCATCTACCAGGACTACAAATTCAATCCGGAGGATCCGTGGAGTGGTTTTTCTGCAGTGCACTCATGGTGGCTGTGAGTAAACCTGCTTCGGGGCTTCTTTTGTTTGCTGATGGCTCCTTGGTGCAGGCATATAAACACGTCTTTAGGCGAGGAGTCAGCAGCAGTCTCTACATTTGCAGCACGGCAGAGGTCACCCTACCGTCTATTGCCTACGTTGCAGTTCAGGTGAAGCTCCCCAAACGCCATCCCAAACGCCCTTCTTACGTTGGGTTCAGATCCGCTATGCTCTCTCCTCCGCTACCGCTTTTTCTGCAGTCGATGGGCCGAGTGAATCTCAACAGTTCTATGAATTTATCCTAGATTACTTCGGCGGATGCAAAGAGGAGAAAAGACTTCGCGATCTCCTTGATTGGTGGAATGGGTGAGCCGTTTCTCGTTAGAGGCATAATCTTATTGATCGTGAGAAGGCAAATTTCGGTGTCTGACTTTGCGCTGGATTACTAGTCTGAATACATTGTCAGGACGCACATCGGTACTTAGAAGTGGACCTTGCAGTGTGCTCCGGGTCCAATGCAGTTATATTTGGCATGGGCGTGATCGATGATCGGGGTGCGCGGGCCAGGATCGGCTACTCCCAGTCAAAACAAGAAGTTGTTGATGGGAAAAGAGGCGGAGACACATCGACTGCACTTGAAGGAGAGGTTGTGAATGGGTATTGAGACAGGCGGACTGATAGTGCGAGGAGCTGGCTTGCTGAGCCAGTTCGACATGCCCGCGTCGGCGGCCTTGAGTTGCTCGGTGGAGAAGGCCTATCTTTTGTCCTCAAGTTCGTGTACAAGTGCCGATTGCTCGGCCCCGCGGTGAGTAATATACAATGACGTGCGTCCCGAGGTTGACCGACGCGCAGGAGGAGGAATTTACGTTTGAGAGACTTTCGACTACATCGATCTGATGAGTCTTAGCCCTGCGTGTGATCCCAGTTGTTTTGCCCCAACACGCAGACTAGATTGTGTCACTTAAGCTCTTTTGCAATTCGACGCTCGAGATCCCGCTTGCTTTCATCCGGTCGTGTGTGGCGCTCCGAGAGCTCAGGCATTCAAACATAGCCATGAAAAAGGTGCCGCAAAGCGCAATCGCATTAAGAAGCTTTCGCGGTACTTTCTCTGACTGCGAGCCCTTATCGCGCTTAACATCTCCAACAACAAATTTCACGCATTACTCACCCTCATTTGCCAGCTCGAGGCCCTGCGCGATCTCGACGCCTCCTTCAGCATGGTCTCAGAACTCCCCGACGAGTTCGGCCAGCTCGCGCACTTCGAGCGCCTCACCGCCGCCGACGAGTGCTCGCGGCTCATCATCCTGCGCATCCTCGACTGCCGCCGCAACAACATCTCTGATCTCTCGGCCGCGTCCATGCTCCCTGAACGCCGCGCCCTTAGTATCGACCAAAACGCCGCGCGCGGTCTCCAACCTCGCTGCCCTTGATGCCTCCCACAACGAAATCGCCCATCTCTTTCTCGTCCCCGGCCCTGCCAGCCGGCCGCCCTACGCCCTCGCTGCCCTCCTCCCTCGGCGGCCTCGCCCTCGCCCGACTCCGCCTCGACCACAACTCCTTCCTCCGCAGCGCTGCACTCTTTGCATTGACAGCTACTCTGGGTCCTTCGTAAAACACCCCGTTGGCGGCCTTCCCGTTCGGTAGCTGCATGGGCTCCAGTGCCGCAGAAGTGCGGGACGAGGGCGGAAGAGCTGTTCTCCCATCGCCCTAGACCGGCGGGCGTTCAAGTCGGGTTGTCATCCTGTATCGAAGTCTGGCGCCTGTTAGGGAGTACCCCAGGCTTTGCTCTTTGCACGGCGCTGTCGGAATTCCGCGGCATTTGCCTGTTTACTTGCGCGTAAGTATACCCTAGACGAATGGCATCCATTTGTGGCACCGACTCCGACGCGGTCGCGGGCTTGTCGGAAGCGTGCATATGATGGCGTTTCAAACCGTCGCCGAAACACTGTTCGCAGGAGGGGTGATGGTGGTAGGCGATCGTGATGGATAGTACTAATTCCTCCTATTTAACCCGCCTTGTCCTCCCACTGCAGATCCCTATCAGCATGCCAGCCCCGAAAATGCTCTACAACCCCTCTGGAGTTGCCGCCGCCGCTGCGTCTACTACCAAGACCACTTTTACCCCATCTGAAAGGCGCGCAGGTGCTCGAGGTATTCTCCGAAGCGCCCAACACAAGACAGGGAATTTACAGGTCCGACAACGAAATGGGCTTCACCCGATGTACATCGACCTTCATGGTCGCGGTGACAGGCAGGGAGAGGAGCTGGAAGATATCAAATACCTTCTCAAAGAGTCTCAACAGGACCTGTTCGATGCGGTGCGCGCTTCTGCCTATGTATTCAAGATATTCTTTCTAGTAATTATGACCCATTACCGCAGATCGCTGTCTTAGACAGAATCGACGGTGGAGTCTCCTTGCTTCTCCGATCCCCCGGATTCTTGATGACTCCCGGTTCTTCGACGGAATCCCTCACCGTTGACGTTGTCTTCTCTCCTCAAGAACTTGCCGCCGAGGGAGGAAAGGCCCTTTCCAAATCTATTGCACTTATGGTCCAGTCTTTTGGGAACGACGTTGCTATCCCTTACTTACAACGCTTTGAGAAACGTTGCAAGATTGAAGGGGTCCAGCCCATGCCACCTCCTAGTATGTTTTCTTTTGTCATTGGAAATTTCTCTGACGCCTCCCGCTACCAGTTCCCGGGCGGGCGCTCAATTTAGGGGGTACTTCTCACCTCCCTTCCCCGACCTCGCCGGAAGGCGCTCACATTCGCTGCATTTGCCGCCGCGGCCGAGCGAGCGACCTTGCTAAGGAAATTGCTTTGCATGAACTCCCTCCCCCTAGCAAACCGATGGCACCGCCGGCTTCCCAGCCTTTGCTTGTTGAAGTCTCGGATAGTGAAGGGGAAAACACCCCAACTACGATAACCGCCAACGCTAATACTACTACTCAGAACAACAACAAATTCTCTGCTGCCGCCCGCGCTCAGCTAGGTTGGTCTTCATTCTGAACTTTATTTAATAGTCTTACCGCTTTCGACA
Source organism: Lyophyllum semitale (assembly GCA_018851285.1). Taxonomy (NCBI): domain Eukaryota; kingdom Fungi; phylum Basidiomycota; class Agaricomycetes; order Agaricales; family Lyophyllaceae; genus Lyophyllum; species Lyophyllum semitale. The sequence goes on along the minus strand of JABCKH010007637.1, from coordinate 24,193 downwards.
TTAGCCGGTCAGCGCAAGGTAGCACCGCGTCCCAGCGCTGCGGATGGATACCAAGGCGTGATAGTCAGTCTGGGTCCCCAAACCGACGCGGTGCTCGAGCGGTTCGCTCTAGATGACTCGTTGATACCCAGGCTTCGGGTACTTGTCCAGACTGTGCGAAGCAGTCGGTGGGAGCAGACCCTGCGCAATCAGCATTGGGCTTTGAGCTACGAGCAGGCTGCCACTTTGTCGACGGCGCTTCAATCCGACTTAGGACTCATCGCAAAGGTAAGATCCACCTTTTCTCATCGAAGATCGCTGGCGGAGCATCCTACCCCAGTCGGAAACCCCGAAGTCCAAGCTTACTTTCGGCTCCTTCGTCTCAGCGATTATAGCACTGGTCCTTGCTGTCAAGTTTTTCTTTTAGCTTTCTTTTCGCAGTACCTATGTATTCAAACCACAACTATTGGCCCTTTTTCCTGTTCCGGGCTACCCCAGCACACTGCAAATGATGAAACAATTATGTCCAAACGTGCCGTTGTAACTTTGGTTCGTGTGTGGCCTGGAATAGCTTTCTTTTCTACTAAGTGGGTGACTAAGAGGTGGTATGTAAGTACTAAATCCACTTTCTCGACAGCCGTTTGTGCTGCCAGCCTGAAACCTTGAAGGGACCTGTACCATAACCAGTCAATACTGACTTTGCCCACTAATATCGGTGGAATCCTCGAGAGCGGCTTCTAAATTTCTAACGCGGGAATTAGACGCGCTGAGATTGTTGCCCTGGGTTTCGCTCGTTGAATGCATCACATATTCTTGAACTTATTTACTTTAAATGCAGGTGATGCGACGAGTCTCCAGTTCAAGGTGAGATATACCTGCTGCGGGTTAAAACTAGTAGTGCGCATTCCGCGGTCGTCCTGGCGAGCTCGGAGTCATGTAGGGCGCAATGCAGAAATCATAAAACGGAGACGCGCCCGTGGGAGGACATATCCACCGCAGTGCCAATGTATCTAGTCCCAAATTTCTTCAAACCCGCTTTTGGACTCTTTGACTCGGCGAGCCCATTCCTTCTTTTCATTTACATATGTCCAACCGATGTTGCCCGCCCGCTCTGCAGGATTGAACCGGTTATGGCGAAAATCAGGAAGGCATGTGCCATCCACTGCCGATTCCCAGGTAGCGGGACGATCATCTCCACCCCCAGGCCCACCCTCATCTCTAGGATTGCCCTCACCGGCGAGTCCAGCCTCACTCCCACCTGCGATCTCATCCTTTCCTGTGTCCCTGGTCCTGCCTATATCCTCTCCCTCGTCCTCCACCTCTTTAGCATTATCATGTCCCCCACCATCCTCATCTGAATCAGATTCATTCCCATCTTCATCGTCATCCCAGTCACCCCTAGCCAAAAATCCAGCATCATCCCTGCCTGCCCTACGCCCTCCACTCCTTGTCCAAAAAAGACAGATACTATTATTTCGCGGATCCCAATCGAGTGACTCCTCGTCGACGCCGGCAGCATCTAGGAAACGTGCAGCAGCAACTCCCTCGTCGCTCTCCGCCGAAATTATGCGTATGTCGCGGAGTCGCGCAGCAGAAGAAAGCTTAGAGGTCCATTTTGTCCTCATGAGTTTGTGCTGGTGCGCCGTTGGTGGCCAGCGAATATAGCCTGCCGCAGTTAAGCGAAAGAATCTAACCTTTTCAAAGAACAACAGATTTTTTGACCACCGTGGTGACGTCCAGGGCCCGACAACAATAGGCCATTGGCTGTCAAGAGAGGAACAGAAGTAATCATCCAGAAAAGGATCGCCGCTATCTTTTAGAATGTTTCCTCCTTCGGCGGACCCAGATGCGCTGAATTTCTGAAAAGCAGACATTAGCTGGGACTACCGGGACCAAATCAACACTGATTCTTACCGTTAGCGGTCCGCAATCTAAGGCAATCATATGTATTTTCTCTAGGTTCCCAGGCAAGGATTTCGGTGTGCGCAAACAAATCGCCCATCGATCCAGTGCGAAAAGATCGTAATGCGAATAATGGATGTTCAGGCACCTGAGCGACACAAATTTTGGCATGAGCCTGCGCAAAAGACCCCAGAACGGCGCGTCCTTTGAGTCCGGCGCGTCCACTTCCTCGCTGATGTTGAAGGATAACTCTAGGGTAACAATGTGCGCAGCGTAGCCCCGCGCCAAGACAACGGAGAAGAAAGCCAACGCGCACTGAGCGCTGCGCAGGTTCACGTTTTGGTAGACGATAGGAGCAAGGAGGTCAAAAGTCTTCTGGGAGCATTGCTTAAATGCCAAAATATCCTTCCGCTTTTCCAATGTTTGGTAGAACCGATCCTTTTTCTTCATGATTTTAGGCACGATGTGGAATACAATGACCTCGTTGGGGACTGAAACAAAGCTCTAGATCCAACCGAAGCTAGTATGTGAAGTTTGGACTTAACTGTTCTGGAACATCAGTACTTGAAATTCCGGCTGACAGTCACTGTTTTCACAAAACTATGCACCTCAATAGAAATTTAGGATGTGTTGAATTGACCTCATGACACAGTAATAAATCCTACCTATCCCGACCAATTCTAGTACACGGGTGATTAACCTCAGGAAGGGCTGGGGAGGCGGCTGCGGCTGCGGGGCGGGGATACTGGCAAATCAAACTTCTGCCGCTTGGGCTGCTGCGGCAGTGCACCACCCGTGACGTTGACTTGCCCAATGTTCAATTTTCTACAGCTCATGTTGTATCTTTCAGCATTAAGTTTATAGCATCCATATGTCGTCTCCTTGTCTTTTATCATGCCACCTAGCCGCAACAAGTTCAGCACTCACTCGATCCCCGCGCCTCTAGCGAAGTACGACCACAACTGATACGAACAGGAACATTTAAATCATCCTTGGCTCCAAGAAAACGAACGAGTCGCGTCCGGATGTTTCTTTTTCACGATTGGAGACGCCAAGGAAGACCAGTGCTCTTCACCGCAGGGCGGTAGGTAGACGAAGTACGTCTTTGCTTTATTGGTTTTAGCATTTGTCACTGAGGTTAAATTAGCCTATCGACGATCCCAGTAGTCCATTCGCGGAATCACCAAGACACAAACTCTATATATCTATCTGCGCACACCTCGAACTTTCTCAGTGTCGCCGAGTCCGATCGGCGGAGCCCACGCGTTCTTTTTGCAGCATTCAAAGGCGACGTGGATGATCTTGCACAGCTGGGTACAGTGGACACGCCCCACTCTCACCTTACGTCAACCTCGAGAAGGGTTCTTCGCAGCTGGCCATGTGGGATGGAAATCTTGCGCAGGTTAGTGTTCCTCTATAGATAGATTCTGAGCACTGTTCTAATGGTCACGTAGCCTGGTGTCATTAGCGATGTTTTCGTGGGTGTCTGCGGTCTCGGTAAGTTCGTTTACCATCTCTACCTTCTTTCGTAGGCTCAGACAGAGGGATGGTTCACCAGGAGCGGAGAAGGAACGATGTCTACTATGACCGGCAGAATTATTAGGAGCTGCACACCTTGGAAATCGCGCTGATGCGGGCTCGTTGCCGATGTCAAGGTATTTGGGTGGCCGCACCGCGCGCTGCGTTCTGGCACTGCGGCAAACGACAGGACAAGGCTCCTATTGGGTGTATTTCAGCCACGGCGCTGCCGATAAGGACACAGGATTGGAGGCGGAACCCCGACTCGTGATGCCCTACTGGTCTCGTGCCAGTTGGGAGAAGCGGCAGAGGCGACTCGGATTATTCAAGAATCCACCAAAAGTGCGGTGGATGGGCGGATGGACGTCGTACTGGCGACTCCTGACCGTCCCCAGACCAGGTCTGCTCTCCACATTCGCCCGCCTCGTTGGGCTCTTCTGATCCCCCGACTCCTACTCTTGGTAACTGCCGCCCTTCCGATCGTATTCCACCCTGAATCCAGCGTGGCGTCGATGTCTTCGCAGACTACCTTCTCTGCGGACTTTTTCTGGAAACGGATGTGGAGTGGATGCGTGGATTGTCTAAACAGCACCCAGAGGTTTGTGTCCTACAAATTCGCTAAGCGGTCTGGATACCTACCGCTACTCCAGGCAGAGTTCTTTCCTTGCAGAGAGCTTACCGCGCGCTGCCTTCCCTCCCGACTGTCGGCCAACATCCTGTGCGCCAGTGCAGAGGAATGGGCGCAGGCGAGTTCTGCCGCTGCCAACTCGCAGTGACGATCCCAACTCCAGCCAATAATAATATTGCTCCAGCATTGCGGCCCCGATCTCCCTTTACCGCGCTCGTTTCCCCTCTCTGCCTCCGCATCGTTGTTCTTGCCCTCCTCCTTGCCACTTGACCCATTCCACGTCGCAGCAGCGATTCCGATCCCGCCCCCGATCGTCCGCCTGTCACCTTCTGGCTCAAAATCTCGGCTGGAAATGGGTGAGGAAGATTCCTCCTCGAGGGGCCTCCGCCGTTCCCCTTCCTCGCGCTCGACATGTCGCCGCCAAACTCCTCGCTGGGAGGGTTCGTCATGTGGCTCTCGGCGACCGGCTTGTACCGCCAGTCCTTATCGCTTTCATGAGATTGACGAGCTCATCTCAGCAGGGAAAGTGCTGGCACTTGGGAAAGTGCTGGCACTGGAAATTGCCTTCCCCCGTCGTGGGACCTTTTGACCTTCTACTATCCTTGCAGGCCTTGATTGCCTCTACTCCTTCGGCCTTTCTCCCTTCATCAAGCCTGCCTCCGCCAAACCCGCCCTTCGCTCCCGCGGTCTGGCTCTGCCGGCTCCTTTCCTACCCCGTTTGATCAAACCTGCCCTCTGGACGCCGGGCTGCCCAGCCTGTCCCCGCTAACAAGCGGTCTGTGCTCCCTAGCTGAGAGCCAACCTCTGTCCAGTAAACTTTGCGCCGGGAGGATCCGATTTCCTTCAGTTCAACCATTATTGAGAGTCTCATCGCGGTTGTGGTGGCTAGTGGCAATAAATCGGCGGTCGCAAATCATTCGTCCAGGCAAGTCAAAATGACAACGATGATCCCGGCAAAGCAGGTGTTCGAAGCGACGCGGGGCGGTGGTAATTAGGCAGGCTCTGGCCTTGCGACATCGGGTCTTTTTTTCCCTATTTCGTGTGCAGGTGGCGCTTTTGTTTGTAAACACTTGTGCGCGTGTCTGGAGAAGACGCGCTGTTCATATTTATCATTCTCAGCTATTATGTCGCAATCATAAGTTGCGACTCTATTCAATAGTATTATGCTCAGCGATGTCGGCGCCGTGATTAGCTAATCTGAATGGTCCCTGGCTGCGCTGCAAGTTGAAGACTCACTGGCTGCCACCAAGTAGTTATGGGAAACAGTAACAGCAAGCCTTCCCTACCATCTGAGCTCTATGACCTTGTTCTTGACTTTGTTGCTGGCGACACCCCCACCCTCACTTCCTTGACCTATGTGAGCCTGTTAATCTGTGAGCTGGTGCAAAAGCGCCTGTTCCATACCATCGTCCTTGATCTGCACAACACAATGGGTGCCGATGCTTGGCTTCATAGAGAACCAAACAAAAAGTTCCTCAAAAATATGGAGAGAATAGCATTCTTGGTGCAGAACCCACGACTCCGCAGCTATGTTCGAATCGTCACCATCATGCTCAAAAGCGATGAGAATCCAATTTCCATTGGTGCATCACTCCACACTGCCCTACCCCAAATATTTAAAGCCACACTCGACTTTGGAAAGTGGAATGAACTTGCTGCCGAGCTCCAGCAAGACCTTCTAGTCATGTTCCGATCGCCTTTACTCCGCATGCTAGAAATAACCGCCGATACATTTCCTACCCAGGAGATTGGTGCACTAAACCAAATAGAGCATCTCGCAGTCACCTCCCCCGAACACGCGCTACCACCCACCCCTGCCACTCGTGATTATCATAATCTTCGATCCCTCAAGCTTGGCAGCTCCAGATCAGCCAAACTTATGTGCGAATCAGATATCTTTCGAAATACAACTCAGGCATCATCCGCCCGGCTCCTGAATTTGGAGGTCACCTGGGAGCTTACACCAGAGCGATGGCATGAAGACTCACCTCCCCTTCTAATGTCTGTCATAGACATCCTCCACCTCACCAGTGCAAGCTTAGTGGAGTTGCACATTGTATTGAAATACGGTGTGTTCTAAATGTTCTTCCGAAATGAACTACTATAGCACATACTAAAAGCGGCTGCAGAATGCGAGGGATATGGTCTCCGCAACCCTTACAACATCTCCTTGGACCTCCCATACTTGCCAAACTTAAAACTGCTTCAAATCACTGCGAAGAGTGTTTCAGATGAGCTAGGTGACATTGCTCTAGCTCAATGGATAGCGGACACCCTCCACTCATTCCGATTGAGAAATTCGAACAATATTTCCCAACTTGTCTTGAGCTTTAAATGGACTCTTTCACAAATGGACCATAAAGGCTGGGTGGTAGACTTCAATCATCGGCTTTCAGCGGATGCCTCTACCCTGAGTGCATGGGGTGCCATTGATCAACAGCTGTTCTGCTTCCTTCAAGGGCCAACCCCCCCCAGCATCACTATAGGATCTAGGGTTGAGGGGAAGTACAAGCTGGAGGGTGACAGTCCTGCCAGTGGTAGCATCGTGACCTCATGTGGTGCTGGCGACAGTGACTCCGAGTCGGAATCACTGAGGAATGGTATTGCATTTTTGAGGACCCTAATCCCTTTGACGATAGGCAATACATCGCGGTGGACTAGGAAGCAACTTCAACTTGAATTTGGGATTCCAGGTTGGTGGATAACATTTGGCAAAGCTTAGTGTACTAGCCAGTACTCTGAGTAACAGCAAACTGTTTGGCACTATCATACTAGTACTAGTATTGTTAATGACCTAGACCTGCGGCATAGAATTTGCAGCACGATCAAATACACCCGCCGGTGGTGCCAGTTACTACTACTATCATACATATTTTCAAAGATTTGATTTTGAATACCTAGTCTTGACAATGAATCCCAGCCTGGCACAAATTTGTAGCAACATCAGATACACCGGGGTTGCTGCCCTTGGGCGCAATCTTCCTTCTGCTGCACTTGGCTTACTCTAGCCGGATCTGTCATATTTCCAATGACTTGACTTTGAATACCTAGGCTTAAAAACATATCCCAGCTAGGCATAAATCCTGCAACACTATCAGTTGCGACGAAATTGCTGTGCTTGGACAACATCTTCATTCTGTTTTACTTGACTGGCCTTATCTGGTGTATCATATTTTCAACAACTTGGCTTCGAATAGAGAGTCTTGACATCGAATCCCAGCCAGGCGTAAAATTTGCAGCACCATCAGCTATGTCAGAATGGCTTCACTTGGTCAAAGTTATCATTCTAGTTGACTTGGGTGACCAGAGCAGATATTTCAAAATTCTGCTACTTTACACATCCATATCTGACCTCAGCCGGAATGACGACGATTCCAAGGCTTGATATTGGCTTAACTCGTGAGAAATTCTTACGAAACTCCCAAGGGATCACCAGGCGCCTCCCAATTTCCTGATGCTCTCGATCGTGCCCGCCATTTTTGGCACCCGTCACAACCTGTACCGTATGTGCCACCCCGGCGGATTCACACGCACGCGTCGTTAACCTGGGGTACCTTCACTTCGTCAAAGCTTCCCATCACGCCCGCCGACATGCCTCCCGCATATACTCCGCTCGACTCCCCATCCTGATGTTTAACTCCTCCCTCTTCCTTTAGACACTCCGTATGTCTGCCCAGATGCGTAAGTAGTAACAGCTACAGCGATAGTGAAAGCGATGATCTCCAGGGCAAAGGCATCTTGCACTCGACCTGTCTGAACGGAAATCTGAAGGCCACGAGTCTGCGCACGCGCATATTAGGTATTGGCTCCTCCTCCAGGCATCGGTACAGGACAGGCCAAAGACGATGTGCACGATTCCTGGAGTATAGTAATGGGATTCTGCTGATAGTGCGATTACTATTCTGTGGGAAGTGCGTCGTTACTCTTACGTTACTCCTACCGAGTCCTACGATGGGTAATCTAAAGAGCAAGAACTTGAAAAGGATGCAAAGGAGTAAGCTATCAAGAAGCTGAAAATACCACGGAAGAGCACGGAAGGTCGACGGGCCGTGGAGGGTGTGATGGTCAATCCCAACATCTTCATCCTGGCCCTATTATCTTGTCGTTGCCCCGCAGCCAGGGAGCTGCCATACTTGCCATCTTGTTAAGATCGAGATACGAATATATCAGGGCCCGTTCAATTCCAACCCTCGAGAGGCAAACCCAAGACGACGTAAGAACATGCACCTCGCTCTAAGCCTATGACCATGTCTGTCCATGTTTATTATGTCGCCGGTGACATCCGTTTAGATCTCTCCGTGCGTGTTTCGGACATCTATCCAGTTGTAGCAGGTCACATTGACCAAGCCAGCGTATTAGGAAGCATTCTCGCGCCACGAGGACATGGCATTGCTGGGTGTCATAAGTGTCCTGTCTTCAGATTTTGTTCTCCGCTGACGTCTTCCAGGCAAAGTTAACGTTCTCGTATTGCGATTACAACACCAGAGTATAAAAAGCGCCAACTCAGAAGGTCCCCGGTTTCAACGACTCTTTGTCCTCTCTTGCAAACTCAGCTCAAACTCATCTCTAGTCCGATGACCCCTGTGTCGACCTGGGTTCCCGGTGTTGCCTATCAAATCCACAATGTTAACACGAAGGGTCGGCTCGTGTCGCGCCAAGAAAAGGATGGTACTGCCAAGATGGCTATCGGGGTCGACCTAGTTTTAGACGATTATCCTCCTTCGACTAGGACGGTTCGTTCCTTCCCATATAACACTGCTCTGATCTGAGGGACAATGTGCAGTGGTTCATTGAATCGGTTGATGATCCCGACCATGTAAATGTCTGGTCGGTCATCGATAACACGGCGTACTACATGTCCGACAGTATCACCATCGGCAACGCCGCCGTTGAATGTGTGTTGAGTCCTGTCACTGGCCGGCAAGATACCTACCTGTGAGTCATTATCCAGCGTCGAGTACTAAATGACTGTTAAGCTCAGACACGTCTGCAGCATCATCCCACACTCGCAACACAACAAGTTGTACGCCTTCCTTGATGATGGAAACGCTTATGATCCTGATATTGTAAGTGTCTGTTCGTGCCAGGTAGAATCATGCGGTAATCGTCCTTTACAGCCCATACTGGCTGAAAAGGACCCAACTGCTCCCAGGCAGCAATGGGTGATCGTTCCTGCGTCGTCCGAGTCGTGAACAAGTCTACAATGCTGTAGCGTGCTTATAGTCTATTGAAGCTTCCTGCCGTCATAAGTACCACTAAGGTATGTATATGGGTCATGTACGATGTCATATTTCACTGCCTGTCTGCCAAATATCCTCTGGATTTCTGGTGACTTGGTGATGTGAATGTATCCTGGCCGACTGTGGTAATGAGGACAAGCATCGACACCCTGCGTCGACCGGGCCGGCCCCAAGCTTTTTGCTGCTTGTACATATTCCACGTCTTTTCTGATCGCGTTGCTTACTCTAGAACTTGCTTCCGTTCGTTCCGGGTGCTCCCCGGAAGTTGACAACCCCGAGTTGATATATGTAACAGGAAATAATCTTAGATTGGGAAAGCGACAGCGATGTAAGGATGTTCACCTCGATCGCTCGATCTTTATCATGTTGCTGATGCCTTTCCATTCTTTTTGAGTCCAGTATCCAATTGTAGCAGGTCACATTGAACAAGCCAACATAGGAAGCATCTTCGCGGCGCAAGTTACATGGCGTCGTTCTACTGTTCTACCTGTCATGAAACGTACCTGTCTTCACATTCACACCCACCTCTGCCGTGGAAAAGTTTTCATATCTCGATAGCAACACCGGGTGTATAAAAGGTGCAATCTGGTGCATCTCAGAAGCCCCCTCGACCGGCTCTTCGACCTCTCCCTCAGACGCATCCAAACCTTATCCCTCTCTAGATGGCCTCTACCACCAACTCGACAGTGATCTCGACTTTCGTCCCCGGTATTACTTACCGAATAACCAGTATCAGCACGACGGGGGCGCTCAGGTCCTCCAAGATTCATGGTACTTTCAAGCTGGAGGTGTTTACTGCTAAATATTCCACTCCGGTTGGTACTCCCTCGTTGGTTCCTATATAACAATGATCTTATTTGAGGGACAATGTGCAGTGGTTCATTGAACCGGTTGACGATCCCAACCATGTAAATGTCTGGACGGTCATCGATAACGCTCCGTACTATCTATCCGATAGCGACACACTCAGCAACACCGCCGTCGAGTGTCTCTTGAGTCCTATCAATGGTAGGCAAGATACCTACCTGTGAGCCATTTATCCTCGCGTTGAAGTGACTGTTGAGCCAGGCCATATCTGCAGCATCATCCCGAACTGGAAAGTCAACAAGTTATATGCCTTTGCTGATTCTCAGGCTGGAGACCCTGGTTATGGTGATGTAGTAAGCGTTTGTTCGTGCGAGGGCGCACCATGTGGTAACCTTACTCGCTTTTTTCTTTACAGCCCATACTGGCTGAAAAGGACGAAACTGATCCCAAGCAGCTTTGGGTGATTGTTCCTGTGCCGTCGTCATAAAAAATGTCGTCGTCCTTGTAGTCTTTCGACGCTTTCTGTCATTATACACTGGCTACTTAGGTATGGCGATCATGTACGATGATATTAGGGCCTAGTTCGCTTTCTATCCGCCGAATAGTTAACGCGTCTGGATTTGTTGGGAGCGGATCTATGTACTTGTTCCTTGCAAGGTACTCCTGGTGCAGAAAATCACACTAAAGACGATTCCGTTATCCTGATAATTCGCTTGTTAAATCCTATTTCGAAGGGACGATCGGCATATCGCTCTTCTATGACAGTTTACTTGCGAAGTGACCGGACCTGCCAACCTGTAGAAACTCTACTGGGATTATAAAAGCATCCCATGGTCAGAAAAACATAAAACGAGGTGATCTCCTGACATCAATGAACGTTCGAGAGGTTTTGTAAAGTCTGATGAACATTGAAGACGCGGATTTAGTTCAAATCGGGAGGAGAACGAGGATACGGATCAGACAAACAACGATCCGAAATCATTCTTACCTCAGGTTCCTATGTTCCTGCACTTCTTTCTCCCTCACCCGGAAGTTGACAACCCCGAGTCGATATAACATTCGATATAACAGGGAAGAACCTACGTAGATTGGGAAGGCTACAGCCATGTAAGATTGTTCACCTCGATCGCTCGATCTTGGCTGGATCTTGGTCATGTTGCTGATGGATCATGGCTTTCTAGTCTTTCTAAGTCCGGTATCCAATTGTAGCAGGTCACATTGAACAAACCAGCATAGGAAGCATTCTCGCGCCGCGAGGACATCTGCCGTGTACCTATCTTCACATTCACTGTGTCTATCTGCTGGGCCAAGTTTTTATATCGTGATGGCGATAAAAGCTCAACCTGGCGCACCTCAGAACCCACCTCGAACAGCACTTCGTTCTCTCCCTCACACGCATCCAAACTCAGTTCAATCTCATATCTATCCAGATGGCCTCTACCACCAACTCGACAGCAGTGTCTACTTTCGTCCCCGGTGTTACCTACCAAATCTCCAGCGTCAGCACAAAGGGGGCCCTAAGGTCCGAGAAGGAGGGTGGTACCATGAGGCTGGAGATGTTTGCTGCTAAATTCGCGACTCCGGTTGGGACTCCCTCGTTGCTTCCTATATAACAATGATCTTATTTGAGGGACAATGTGCAGTGGTTCATTGAACCGGTTGACGATCCCAACCATGTAAATGTGTGGTCGGTTGTCGAAAACGCTCCGTACTACCTTACCGACAGTAACACCCTCGGCAACACCGCCGTCGAGTGTCTCCTGAGTCCTATTAATGGCCGGGAAGATACCTACCTGTTAGTCATTATTCATCCTCGCTTAGTGACTGTTGAGCCAAGCCATATCTGCAGCATCATCCCGAACTGGAAAGTCAACAAGTTATATGCCTTTGCTGATTCCCAAGCGGGAGACCCTGGTTATGGTGATGTAGTAAGTGTTTGTTCGTGCGAGGTCGAACCATGGGAGAACCTTACTTGCTTTTTCTTTACAGCCCATACTGGCTGAAAAGGACGAAACTGATCTCAAGCAGTTTTGGGTGATCGTTCCTGTGCCGTCGTGAAGATGTCGTAGACCTTGTAGTATTGTGACGCTTTCTATCGTTATACATTGGCCACTTAGGTATGGCGATCATGTACGATGTCTGGATCTCTTGTAATTTGGCGATGCGAATCTAGTGATCCTGTTCAGTCCTATTCCTTGCAAAGCACCACTGGTGCGTCGCAGAAAGCTTTCATTGCCCAACAGCTTTCATCATGCTATAGATAAATTTGTTATCCCGACGGGAAATCACGCGCTGGTACTTGCTAATGCCGGAGAACTCCAAGTACTAAGTGTCGCATGGCCAGGAAAACAAAAAAGAAATCAGGTAGCCGCTTGACGTCAGTGAACGTTCGAGAGGTTTTGTCAAGTCTGATGAAGTTGAGAAGACGTACCGCGCGGAGACAGCAGAGCCGATGGGCCCGGGGTGCTGCGGCCATCCGTGCGGGGCGGCGGGAGCTTGTATATGCTACAGTGAAGGGTGCCGAAACTAGCGGGCACGATGGAGAGGAGGCGAGACGTCAGGAGCTGTTGGAGGATGGCAGGGAACGCGTACGATCAGGAGCAAATTAGGAGGACAGGTCAGTATTTTTTCTAGTAGAAGCAAGGTTGGATTTGACATGTGTAGGGAGCCGCGCGGACGCGTACCACCGCCTGCAGGGAGAAGTGCAGGAACATACTGTCACGGTAAGAACAGGCAAGAATGATTTCGGACAGTCGGCGAACATCTGTGATCCGCGGGCACCGGGCCGTCGATGCACTTTGGTCCTCGTTTCCTCCTCCTGATTTGAACGATTCTAAAAATCCACGACTTTCCTCCATACATTCCATGCCTCGTTACCCTCGACAGGTGATCCTCATAGGCTACCGAGTGCCTCAGCGCCATCACAACGAGTGCGCGTGTAGACACCTCGCCCACTGTTTCTCCCATTCCTAGCTCCATTAACCAATCGAGTGACCCCGGGAAGGCGCATCTCCCTGTCCCCGCAAGCACCGTAACTCCAAGCCCCGGAAAGTATTTTCTCCACCGCCACCACACACTCAGTCATCAACCAAGGATCTGGGCACATCCCGTCCAAGTTCCTCTTCATGCTGAAGTCCAACTTACCCCCCTTCCTACTCCACTCGGCTGCACACAGCGATAGTGATAGTGACAACGATGGTCTTGCTGACGAAAGGATCGTGCACTCGACCCTGTTTGTGTCCACTGGGAACTTGAAAGCCACGGGCGTTGTTACGCTGCTCTCAAAGCACTGACCACTCCGCTTTCCCCTTAGTCACGTCACTACGCCTCGCCACCTCCCCTTCCCGAGGCACGGAACTCCCCCGAATCCATGGAATTTCCTGTCTTCGTTCTCTGAGTACGCTCTCCTCGCTACTTCGCTCATTCCATGCTTATGCCTCGTTACCTCGATAGGCGATTCTCACAGGCGATTTTCTGAAGAGGCTGCTGATGCACTGGCGGCTGTACTACCCGCCGCTGCTCGTATAACCATCAAGCTAAAGCTTACACTCTTCCGTCCTTCGTTCGTCGCTTCCAAGGAAGAAGAGTCTCTCCGTCTACGTAGAAGACAGATCACCCCGATAGGTTTTCTTCCGCGTCTCTATCAAAGGAGCCTCAATTCTAGTACGATGACAAATGGTGGACAGGCATGATCGAAGGACATATATATGTTTTGGAAGTCCTTGTTGTGGTAATTTGCAACGCTCGGTGTTAGAACGTTGGTTGGAGTTTAGAGGGGATTAAAAGCCGTCCTTGTGGTGTGATCTGATGATGTCGCCAAGTCGGTATCTCGTCTTCTTTTCTCGACTCTTGGGAAGCCATACTTGCGTACTTGCCATCTCTCTCGGAGATCTCGATGCGGATATATACCCCCACTAGCGGAACCTTTTGCTATTGTCAGAGCAAGATGTCATTCTCGCGACGGCGCCAACCAAGAGACTCTAGGATAAAATCCAGATGGAACCTCTACCACGAGCCGGCGATTGATGGCGCCTCTCCGCGATAACATTTTCTGTCCTTCACAGGGAGTACGACGTTCCGCACCAGTGGTTAATGTTATTATCCTTGCACCGCCCTGGAGCTGGGATGAAGCCTGGTGCCCGTCATAAACAAAGGGACGATCACAACAGGCTGCACATCCCCAAGATCTACGGGATTGCCAAGCTTAAAACTTCGATTCGACCACATACTCAATCCTTAAAAATGTCTGCACAAAGTCGGAAAAATAAAGTGGGATCAGCCAGGAAGTTTTGCTCCAGGGCCCGCAGCATTGCGCAATTCATTTGCCACTTCTACATATTCCACGTCTTTTTGGTCGCGTTGCTTGCCAGATCTTGCTTGGGCCGGGAAATCGTTCCGGATGCCCACCGGAATTTGGCTACCCCGAGTCGATACAACAGGAAAGAATCTTAGATTGGGAAGATGTAAGAATGTTCACCTCGATCTTGCTTCGATCTCTATCATGTCCCTGATGATATCCTTTTGTGTGTCCAGTATCCAATCGTAGCAGGTCACATTGACCAAGTCTGCAGAGGAAGCATTCCTCGTGTCGCGAGGACGTGCTGTCGCTCTGTGTCATGAGGTGTATCTATCTTCCTGTTATTATTTTTTCCTCCGTTGACCTTCTAGGCAAAGTTCTCATGTTGCGATTGCACTCAAAAGTATAAAAGCTCCAACTCAGAAGCCCCCTTTTTCTACGACTCTCGACTCTTCATCCTCTCATTCAATCTCATACGAAGCTCGATCTCATCCCGTATCAATGGCTCCTCCCTTGGAGACTTGGGTTCCCGGTGTTACCTACCATATCACCAATGTCAGCACGCAAGGCCAGATCGTGACGGTCCAGCAGAAGAATGGTACTGCCAAGCTGGCCATCTTCGCCAAGGATGACGCTAGGGCCCAGTCTGCTTCGGTTTCTACTAAGGTTCGTTCCTTCCCATATAACACTGCTCCGATCTGAGGGGCGATGTGCAGTGGTTCATTGAATCGGTCGGAAGCAATGTGAATGTCTGGTCGGTGGTCAATGGCACGGCGTACTACATGTCCGACAGCAACACCATCGGAAACTCTCCCGTCGAGTGTACCTTGAGTCCCATCAATGGCCGGCAAGATACCTACCTGTGAGTCATTATTCATTCTCAAGTGCTGAGTGGCTATTAAGCTTAGACACGTCCGCAGCATCATCCCACACTGCAAAGTCAACACAATGTTCGCCTATATTGATGATGGAGACCCAATAGATGTTGATATTGTAAGTATACGTTGGTGCTAGGTTGGACATGTGGTGACCATACTTGCTCCTTTACAGCCCACACTGGCCGAAAAGGACTCAACTGTCCCTACGCAGCAATGGGTCATCGTTACTGCGTCATAGGAGTGGTAAACAAGTCTCCAACGTACCGCCTTTGTTATGTTTTGAAGCTTTCTTTTATATACTGCCATTTAGGTATATAGGTCATGTATAACGCTTAGTTCCACCCCCCATCTACCGAAATTCAACATAACGTGTTTGGAATTATCGTGATCTGGCAATGCAAATTTATTTTGTTCATTGCAATGTTCCGACTGAAAGGTATATCTGCTCACCTCTGCGATTATTCAATATCCAATTTTTGATTATAACATCGGAGCTCCTAGCTTTGCGTGAACTGGCGGGTCTCTACTATTACCGACGTAGGGAGGGGCACGGAAAAGCGTGCTGTTTAAAATCAATGACCGGAACCAAACCAGGAATGGGAAGCATCTATTGCACCTTTATTTCTTACCGGACGAGTATGATAATGTCTTAACTCGATGGCCCAAGTGTCGTGCGAGTGGTTGTGTCGGAGGAAAGCCGAACGTACGACTCCGGAGTTGTAAAAGTTGCAAAGATTGGGCGGTATATTTCATGTCGCAGCAGCGGAGCGTTTCCAAGCTGATGCGTCGAATGTCGTGGCAATCGTCGCCCGATCTAGATATAAGCTGGCGTCAGGGCTAATGATATATGAGTAGAGAGTAGAGGGCACCTTTTACCTCGGGAGATCGAACGCGAATTCTCGCGACCAAAAATGAAGTCCCCCGTCGACTAGTGAAGAGCCATTGTCGGGCATTATCAATCCTGTTGACTGTAAATTATGAAAGGCCACTGGGTGGATGAGCTCACTGAATGATGGATCATACAGTTAACAGTAAGAATATATTTTCTGCACGAAGTCTACTATATGAAGGAATGAGAACTTGGTTTGAATGCGTAGACAAGCCTACCTTTGTTGTACAAGCTTAAGGAAATGAAGCTGCTGAGGGAACCGTAATCAGTGCTTGCCTACGCTTTCCTGGGTCTGTTTGACACCATTGATACACGTAACGCGCGGTCTTGACCTATCCTGCCAAGGTCATCGGGAAGTAGTGAGATTATTAAGGATCCTCGACCCTCAGTGTAAGTGGAAACAGCCAGAGCGATCATATCCCCTGCACACGGCCAGGAAATGTGAGGCAATGTGGCTTGACAGCGGCCCGACCGATCATGTTTGTGCCGGACGATTTTGCCAAACATGGCGAACGATTCTGTTCAACTTCATGGCCACCACCCCGACAGAATCCACCAAAAAGCGGAGACAGGAAGCCATCGATATCTATAAAGACTATGCTTTTATCAAGGTAGCTCTATTTTCATCAAATGTTCTGCCAAGATCTTCATGCCTGGAACCTTCAGAACAAACGCGTCAAGTTCAATAGCAACGCCCCCTTCACGCCAGTCTATGTGACCTCCCAGTTGACCCAATCGTCTGATCCCTCTGGGATGTATACGAGTCGAGTCAAAGGCCGCCAAATGCTTCTCGAAAACCCTGCACGGTCAAGTCGAGCCAAGCAGGAACTGGACGAAAAACGAGCAAAGCAAAAGGCAGAGAAGGAAAAGAAAAGGAAGGGGACGATAGGCAAACGGGAGGCGAAAGAAAAAGGTGTATGGCAGTTTGATGAGGCTCAAGCCAAGTAAGTCTCATGAAAAGTCGTCAATATCGCGCCTTGTGCTCACTGGATCGTACCTGCTAGATTCGACCTCTTCATTCCTCTGCATCATCTTTGGATGGGCTATATGTCCGAGCTCCTCGGCTTACTTCAGCCTCCAACTGCGGGTCCTTCTTCGTCGCAAGCAATGCCTTCGTCTTCGAGTATGCATCCTAAGCTCGTGAAGGCTGATTTTCATGGTTCCATAATGACGGGTACGCTCGTCGTCTATACACCGTTTTTCATGCTAAATGAGACATCAGTCCGTCAAAGCAAGAACCCATCTCTCATCAGCCTCTCTGGCATAGTTATTCACGAAACGGAGAACGCATTCAAGGTTGTCACCCAAAATGACAAAGTGAAACGTACGTTCAATCAGCCGCATATCTTCTCGTCTCGCTCATTGCCCAATAGTTATCCCGAAGGAAAACTCGATATTCGCGTTTGCAGTGCCTCTATACTCTACCCTCCCTCCCTTGTATGACCAGCGCCAGCCGCTTCCGCTTCCTGATCCTCAAGCACCAAAGACGACAGTTCTGCAGGCACCGTATATCGAGTTTGAGCTCCATGGAAATCAGTTTCGGTTTCGCTCCGCCGATCGTGCTGGACGCAAGTTTAAGCACAAGGAAACTATCGAACTCTGAAAATCGGGCGGGAGGATTTACAAATGCATTGTTTGTGTATATCGCCGCACTATAGTCGCTCTTTTCCCAAGTTGCTGGTTAATTATAATACACCATTACAGGACTTGAATGCAGTTGTTTATGACCCAAAATTTTAGACAACCAAGATAAACATCGAAGCCCTTGCATTCTTCGCATTTGGATAGGCAGCGAGAAGTTAAAAACAACAGCCTACGACAGCGACTACTAGTGTTTTTGACGACATCCTGTCGCTCCGGGTCAGCATTTTCAGCAGCATGGTCACCCGACGTTCTCACAAAGACGTATTGAGAGTTTCCGCCTCTACGTGCTGGGGGCTGATCGTGACCCATGAACGATATTCATCGACCTCCATCATGTGCAACTGGTAAGTTCGTCGCGTCGTCATTCGTCAAGCACTATCGAGTAGTATCGACAGCTCAGCATACTAGCAACATCGCAACGGGCAATTGGGGACCTCGAATCCATTCGACATCAGGCACCAAACTGTCAGTCGTACTGCGTCTTGCTTCCCACATCATGACACCGCCTGACACCCACAGTTGTCATGATTTGAAACCCCTCATTACGGTTTGTGTGATCTGCGGCCTAAATTGGCCATAAGTGGCGAACTTGACAGCAGCCGGGGCGCCGGAAGGGGCCTGAGTAATTTCCGTTAACGCTGCTAAACGTTGTAATTAGAAAATGGCTGGCGCTTCCGGAGCCCGCGATATGAGCTTCATCATATTCTCAGCTGTCGGCCAGCGTCTACTCTGACCAGCGGTATTAAAGTGTCACACGCTGCTGCCAAATGACTGAAACTCTCAGAGTCTGCAAATGACTGGAGCTCCCGGAGCCCGCGATATGAGCTTGGCTTGGCCTAACCTATTCACAGTGACGAAATCCACACGCAGGTCAAGTAAGCAGCTTGTCGTAGCCTTTCTCAAGACAATGTTTCCCAGTGACCCAAGATGGCCTATAAATCAAGCGTCGCTCAAACAGATGTTGATCTTACATTCCAGCTATGTTTGTCGTCTTTACACAGGGCTTTCTTCTCTGCGCAATTTTCTGGGTTTCTTGGCGATTCGTTCGACGTCTTTTCAAGACAGATATAGACAATCTCCCTGGACCTGTATCTGAATCGTTCATGATGGGTGAGTAAGATATGTCATTTTCTACGCGACCGGCCGACCGATCGCACCAACTATGTAGGCAACTTGATGCAGATGTTCAATTTCGATGGTTGGGGTTTTCACCAGCAGCTCGCCAAACAGTGTATGAATTAACTTCAAGTATTCAAACTTTAACTCACTCCAATCCAATTCGAGCAGTTGGCAGAGTTGCCAAAGTTTATGGGCCGTTCGGTGTGAGTGGAATCCCTAGATGCCCATTGTACCTCACTGATTCGTACGAAAGTCACGAGCTATCTACATTTTTGACCCGTTGGCCTTGCACCATATTATCATAAAGGTAAGAGGGCTATGTAGGTCGACAATAGGGCCTTTACTCACCCTCAGAATCAGGATCAACACATTTTTGAAGAATCGGATGGATTTATTCAGTATGCGATGCCTATCAATACGGCGTCGATGCACAGCGTTAACCGTACTCACCTGGCAGGGGTAATAACATCTTTCTTGGTCCAGGGCTCTTCGCAACGGAAGGTTCGTCCCAAAATTGCCCTTCATCATGATATTCACCTGACCAGAATCAAGGTGAACGCCATCGTAAACAACGCAAATTGTTGAACCCCGTCTTCTCTACTGCTCATATGCGTAACATGGGTAGGCGTTTTTCTTGCCTTCTTAGTGATAGACTCATGCTGACCACCTAAAGTACCTATGTTTAACGATGTGGCGAAGAAGGTTTGTCGTTATCTCGCCGTCACACGCCGCTATTGACCTTCCAAGTAGCTTGAGCGAGCCATTAAATTCAATATTGCCAACGGCACTCCAGAGGCGAGTCCAGTTATTATTTCAGGGGCCGAGGCTAACACCTCGACAGGTCGATATCCTCCACTGGATGGGCCGAGCTGCTCTTGAGATGATCGGTCAGAGCGGAATCGGTTACTCTTTCGATTCGCTAGTGGAAGGGGCAGAGCCACACCCATACAGCAAAGCAGTCAAAGACTTCGTGTGAGCGAGATTCCCTAAAACGTTTGGGCAAAGGAGGGGCTGATATGATACTTCCTATGCAGACCCTTGCAGTCCGTCTTGGCATTTGAGATTCAATACTTGCTGCCGACACTGGTCAAGATTGGTTCCCCGCGGTTCCGAAGGTTCGTGTTAGATCTCATGCCTTGGAAAAGCGTTCGCAAGCTCCGGGATATTGTTGATATCTTGGATGAAACCACGGTAAATATTTTCAAGGAGAAGAAAAGGGCTCTTGCAGCTGGGGACGAGGCTTTATTGAATCAAGTTGGGCAGGCCAAAGATATCATGAGCATCCTCAGCAAGTACCAGTCCCATTTTACTTTACGTCTTGCTTATTATGATCTGTCTTATCAGTGAAGGCCAATGCAGAGGCGGCAGAAGAAGATCGGTTGCCCGACGAGGAGGTCCTAGGACAGGTATTTTCCCCCCCCCAATAATCAACATTCAAATCCGCTGAAACGAAGTATTGTTAGATGTCGTAAGTTCAACGACCAAAATTCAATGCTCCGAAGTAACTGTCACTTAGGACACTTATTTTTGCTGCTTCCGATACCACCTCAAATGCCCTTTCACGCATCATTCACCTTCTATCGATCCATCCCGAAGTACAAGATAGGCTTCGCGAGGAGATAAACACGGCGCTCAGTACATATGAAGATATTCCTTACGACGAGCTGGTTGCGCTTCCTTTTATGGACGCGATATGCCGTGAAACCTTACGAGTGTAGGTTTATCCTTGTTCGTTCCTTTGGATCCCCGATTTACAATTTTGCATTTGCAGCTATCCACCGGTCAGCACACTAACGAGAAAGTAGGTATTCAGCCAACCTAAACTGGTCGCATCTTATGCTACTCCATCCAGAGCGCGAGAAGACGCCGTTCTGCCTCTATCTGAACCAATTATAGGGCTTGACGGGCGCAAGATGCATTCTATTATCGTCCCGAAAAATACCGAGGTTTATTTTTCAATTATGAACGCCAACCGGGATCCCGCCTTGTGGGGCCCAGACGCATCGGAGTGGAAACCCGAGCGCTGGCTTTTGCCGCTTCCCCAAGCTGTGCATGACGCCCCTGTTCCAGGAATTTATTCCCATCTGTTTGTACACTCACTCTGGAGTCGCTAGGCGTGCACACTGAATTATTCTCCAGGATGACTTTCTTAGGTGGTAAGCGGGCGTGCATTGGATTCAAATTCTCCCAACTCGAGATGAGTACGTGGTTCATATTATATACTGATTCTACTCCATTTCTCAAACATTTTATGTTAGAGGTTGTCTTGTCGGTACTCATCTCCCAATTCAAATTCTCTCTTTCTGACAAAGAAATTGACTGGGGGATGACCCTCATCGCTTCACCAACGGTAAAGGGCTCGCCACAGCCTCAATTACCCCTCAAAGTGGAGCTTATAGAACTGGTAGCCGCATGATGGACAGTCGGTTAAACAGGGCTAGCTATAGCATCTATGGCTTGATGCGTAGGGCTTCTGTAACAATCAGCAAGTATGAGCTGTCTACTCTCAGAAGCAACATCTCTTCCTGTGAGTAGAAGGCTGGTCCTTCCTCTGCTCTCAAAGAGCGGCATCATCGCACCTTCTCTGCATGCAACTCAGTTAACTGCGCCAACTGAATAAGGTGCGGAAAACTTACGGAAAGACAGCTAGTCACCATCCATGCTCCTCCGCGAAGTCTTTGCAGCGCGTTCTGTCCTTCCTTGCATGAGCAGGACTTGGCGCTTGATTTGAGCGACGTTGATCAGGATCCGAAATACACGGGTCTGATATGTACACGCGAGATCGTCAGTAGTAGATGCAAAGCCACAACAATGAACTTCAACCGTCCCTCAGGACGGTGAGGGAACCATGGGGAGTTTCTCTGCTCGAGTAATCGAACAAGTTGTTCTGGGAGATGATTATGAGATTTCTGTGGCTAGGGAGCAGGGGTCAGTTAAGGGAACAGAGTTACGGGCAAAAATGAGGGACTTGTTCGTCAACAAAAGTCAACAACTTGAAACTTCTTCCGCTCTACCAAGCTGGTAGCTCTCCCTAGTTTTCGGATCTTTCGCCTTGACATACTATGTAACCCAACGGCAGTCCGTAAACGCGTTGGGAAGAGGCGTACAGCGAATTCGCCGATAGCTTTCCTGTTGGTCCGAGTGAGATCCTGAAGTCTGAAGACGTTCCTTCTCTTGTGTTAGGCTGCCCAATTCACCGAACTTGGCCACCTCAGCCTCTGCCACGGCGTCAAACCTGGCCTGCAGGAATGTCTGAGTGACTCCCACACATCAAATAGGTGGACCTGCACATACAGTAGCATCATTATGCTCTCCTGGATCTTGCAAACGCGAGCCTCCATCTCCTCGTTTCCCCTGAACTTGTCCCAATCTCAACGCCTTCTTTAGCCGTCCGCCTTCCGTTTGCTTGAAGGTTGTGAGGTGTGTGTCGTATTCCTGAAGTTGGGAGAGCTGGGTCTCGTGCAGGAAGAACTCGATCAGTGCTTTTGCGGATACGGAGACTTGTCATTGGGATGGGACGCTTGTGGGACGCGCTCAAAAACTAAAGAGAAACGATAATGCGCTATTTGCAACGTGATTTTAGACAACATAAGTTGGTGTTCCCTTCTTGGTGCCGGTAGCATTGTTCAATTTATGAATCGGCGCGTTATAATAATGTTCTTGGGCGTTGGAGCTGTCCTTCATAGCGTCCACAGCGCTGATAGAGTACAAGTCGAAGATATTCATCATCTCTCTTTGATGAATCACGACCCGCCTATAATTACCGTAAGCATACATGGCCCATGGAGGTACATAGTATGCTCCATAAGCACTTGTGTAGTCAGCCTTCTCTAAAGATATCCTAAAAGTGCATTTCGTCCTTCCTTCATACCACACCATGTCTTCCAACGACTCAGAGGAAGATTTCAATGATAGCGAGCACCTTCAGTCCAATCGGTCCAAGAAGAGAAGGGTCCATCGTGCCCGAGCCTGCGATGTCTGCAGACGGAAGAAAGGTATGTCTAATATATTGCTCGGACAATCTCCTAGATCTCAAAGGTATCAAGTTCGATGTCAGGAGGCTTTTCATGGTCACTATCAGCTGCTGCTTACGGCCTTATCCAGGCGATAGCGGTGCAATGCCGGGGAATATATGTTCATATTGCATTGCCAACAGGTTCGAATGCACCTATGTCGAAGCCGCTGTTGTGAAGGTGCGTTTCAGTTGCTCATTACGTAGTGTTCTTGCTCATTTTTATCAGAAACGTGCGCCGCCAAGAGGGTATGTCCGACGTGCTCCTTCTTGCTCCATGTACCTTACAGTGGTCCTTACAGATATGTCGAGAGGCTGGAAAAGGTGTTGACTCGGGTAAGGCACTATTCTAACCGCTCCGTTTACGCTGCACCGTCAACTGACACTCCTCTAGTTATTACCCGGTAGCGACATCAAAGAGCTCGAAGCAGCGGTCGATACCGATGTATGGCTCGTTGACAAGATACCCCGCCCGCCCGCAGACTTGGAAGCCTCCGTTACATCACCGGACACACCGCAGCGGCGGCGGCACCCGCGCGATACTGCCACCAATTTTGCCACCACCCTCATTCGCAAATACAGTACGGAGCGCACAGAACACCCACAGGACGACGATGTCGCGCATACACTACTCGCCAATCATTTCAAGGACTTCCATATCGACGCCGAGGACAAGACCCAGTTCTTTGGCAAATCGAGCGCAGAAATGCTCGTCCATAGTGCGATGGAACTGAAGAATGAATACACCGGCGGGAACAGGCGGCCGATTTTTGGCTCGAGGCGCGAGGAGTTTTGGATACCGCGTCCAGTGAGTACATTTTCCGTTTACTACCTGTGCTATTAACATCCACCCAGTGGGAGTCCTCCCCATCGCAAGTACAGAAGGCCAAGTTCGTCTTCCCTGATGACGACCTCGTGGAGTCTCTCCTCGACCTATATTTTGAAAAGTTTAATCTCTTCTTTCCGCTCCTCCACCACCCGTCTTTCAAGAGGTCCGTTGCGGAGGACCTGCATTTACACGATGACGGTTTCGGGGCGAACTTGCTCCTCGTCTGCGCAGTGGCCTCGCGTTTCTCAGATGATCCGCGCGTCCTCATGGACGGTGTCCGCTCGTGCCATTCTGGCGGATGGAAATGGTTCCACCAGGCGCATCAAATGAAGAGGTCTGTTTTAACACCTCCGTCATTGTATGAGTTGCAGTTCTACTGTGTGAGTCCTGGAGTACCACTACTCTCTACAAAGCTCACGGCTTTGTCAAGTTATCGGTCATGTTCCTACAG